>CAJVPI010000559.1:0-26572 GCA_910592345.1 Paraglomus brasilianum
AATTGCCTTGGGAAATTAATCGGTCAAATATTAATTGTAACTCGACATGCTTGCGGACGCCAAGAAAAGTAAAAAAAAAAAGGTTCGACTACATGTTGAGGTTTTTTAAATATACTGTGGGCAGGTCCGGAAGGATGGTTACTGACGACAAGTAGGCCTGGTCAGGAATATACAACCCGTATTTTGTAGGAGTTATTTTCCTTTGGCTCAACAAAGTATGGAGAGCCTCTTGATCTGTTGTTGAAGGATCGACTGAGGATACCGAGAAAGTTTTCGGCAAAGGTTGCGTCTGATTCGACTTTTCGGCGTTTTAAGGATAAATAAATTCTACCCAAGTGAGAAGCGGAAGCTCTCTGTAATTTCTGAGAGTAATTTATCGAATTAACAAGGATGAAAACGGATATAGATTAAATACATTGAGAAAGTATGCATAACTACCCAAAGTAATTTTCAAGGGATTTTTTAGCAAGCGTTCTGGTAATCGCATATGGCAACGTGTTAATAGGGAAATCACTGTCAATCGCCGCCAAGTTAGAATTCAAGAAATACTTGAAATTGGCCAACGGCAAACTCTATCATTAACAGTAGTCGTAGCCTGGAGCAGAAATTGCGATCTTTTCATATCCGACACTTGGCCACCATTTCATTAACGCTGTCGTTTCTGTTTCGGTCAATGCTCTCTCCTGCAGTTCCACGTTCAACACGCCTTCCAACGTGATCTCTTTTATCACCATTCGTTCCTTGGCCTTATAAAAGAAACTTCTGCAATCGTTCAGCACATTCTTTGGAATAACGGGGACAGACAGAGGTTTGTTGGAGCAGGTAAAAAACATCTTTTCCATTATGATGCCCACGTGGTTTTTAGGTGTACTTGGACGAAAGGTAAAAGTTTGCGTGCCGGTTGCACTTCTTTTCAATCCTGGAGCTAACTGTGTTAGTATAGAAGCGGGATTGCTTGGTCCATTTGCACTTCATATACGACGCGAGTAAGTATTCCTGCCATTGACAGTAGCTCTTCGTTGTATATGACTAACGTTTTATCCAAGTCTATCGATTCGCGTTCAACCTTAATGGCCAATAAATTTATTATTAATAAAACTGTCCAGTGGTAATGGCGATAGTCGGTTATCTTGAGACTTGCTACTACGTACAATCGGTACTAAATAGTTAATCAACAATCAGTAGAATCTTGGTCACTCTTACCGTAGGAATAAACCTTGCCGTTGGCAATACCGGTTGAAATGGTTCTGTAAATACCGGAATTAGCGATCTACGCATCTTATCAGATTTTTTTAATTCAAAGTCGTCTCACGTGATTTAATTATACACATGATTCGAACGAGAAATTTTTCCGTCCCCGGCTTGATTTGGTTGTATATGTTATTACAACGCGGCTTCTACCACATTACCAGCGAACGATATTATCAATTGACACCCAGACGAGAGACGGTGGCGGAAGGATTTTAAAAAATAGTGGAAAAATCTCTCAAACCGTAACAGAGCTACAGCAAGCATCTTTTAAAGGTAAAGTAATACTATTCCATGCGGGTTGTTTATTCAGCGGTAAACATGAACTTTTAAATTAAAAAAAAAAAAAACAACAAAATCAAAAAGATGGCCGGGAACGTGGAAAGTGATGCGTTGACAATGGACGATTTTGATTTGGAAGAAGTTTTCGAAAAATACAGTAATGAATGCGAAAATGAATTTGAGCAAGTAAATTCAGATCCCGTAATACACGAACGCGCAAGTCGGAGGAGGTTTGGCCCATGGCTACTTCAACCATTATCCTCGAGTAAGGGAGAGGAATTCACGTTTTCGATAAAGCTCGAATTTTCGGATACTGCGGCGTCAATCACAACAATTCTCTCCGAGGATAAATTTTAATTGGCTCTAAGTCGTTGGCCAATGTGTTATCATCTGGTTTTGAAGGCTTCAAATTTAAGATCAAATACAAGCTTTTTCACTTCTGTCGTTCGTCAAAAAGTCTATCCGTTTTTGAAACATCCAAGTTTACAAGCTTTGAGTTTTGAAACTAGCAATACTAGAGGTAAGCAATCCTTGTTTAATTTTTATTTATATATTGTTCAACACTGACATATTGATATGTATGCTATTGTAGAATCTACTTCTGCACATATTTGGGACAATTCAGAAGTAGTCAATAATCAGGAGGAGGCAGAGGAAGGGCGAAGAAATTTTGTGATGATTGAACAGTATCTGACGGGACTCGCTCGGTCTATTTGGGCAACAGATGAGCGATTTGAATATTAGTCCTACAGCTGTTACTTATTATCCGACAGCAGACTTAGAAAGATTGCGGAACGGATGATGATATACTTCTTCGATCCGCGATATTGAACAAATCATCGAAAAGATCTTAACGATGATAATCTTTTTAATATTGTTAATCCATCGGAAATTATTTAAATCACGCTGTTCAACATTGCAACATCCATTGTTCTTGGATTAATATTAGAAATAAATTTATCGTTTATTATTATTATTATTATTTACTATAAGATATCGACTTATAATCAACTTGCGCTGTAATGGTAACAGTGATTAGATTACTATTCCAAATTAGGACGTTGGTCCTAATTAGGGAGTTGTGTTTGGTAAACTTCATCCATATAGGGAAATGCAAAATTTGCATGTGACTGTTGAGGATCTATTAGTCTTTTTGTCTCTTCATTCATACACGAGCTTTGTTGCCCATGCCGTCATATCATACCTTATCCTCTTGTATGTATAAATTGCAACCTTCATTCCTATACTTTGCTGGTCAACTCACTTCACCGATGTACTATGTGAACATATCAATGTCGTCAAAATTTGACATTATTCTTTATTATCCCAGCCCATTCTCTGATAAAATGACGATCTGATCAGTAAACGAATGGGCTCTTCTTTTTTAAATTATTCTAATTGCATTATTAGCGATGCTGGATTTAAAATTAAACCGTCACGTCTTGAAAATAGATGCCTTCTTGTGCTATCCACATTGTATTTCTATCACCCGACTTTGATGCTGCAACTTCAATCTGTCCATGAATCGGGTTGCTATACATGTGGTCTTTGTTTGCCGTTAAATAAGTTTTTGTATCCTGGTGCATCAATTGCACCTTTCCTTCTCGAAGCCAGACAGAAGACGATTTCTGACAGACAAGCTTCCAATTATCCCCTATTAAAGAAATCATTATCGTCACGATAAAGATAATAAATAATCAAAGTAATCAAAATAATGCAGTATATATATACCTGAATCATTTCCATCAAATGCGCTGACTTCTTGCTGCGCTGAAATGGGCGACTTGTGACTATGACTATGCAGAAACTTTTTGGTATCGATATGTTGAAGACGTATCAATGAATTACATTTTACAGGTTGGCTGTTGACGAAAAATACAATTTGTATGAAACGTTTGGTTTAATCTTTCGGTAATGATTCAAAGTAGAAATCTGATTCCCCACATACATACCCTCTTTGAAAGCCTGTCACGTCGTCGGCTGGTTTAACTATCCACAGAGAGCTTGGATCATCTGCCTCGGGGAACCCAGTTACGCTTTGCTGGCCCGATCCACTGCCTGCAGTATATCCGGTTATACTCTATCTATAACAGACATGTAAAAACCCGTTTTGACCCGTACAACGTACCATAATTTACACCGTGCGAGTGCAGTTTATACTCTGATATGCTGTGCGTCAATTTTACAGCTGACCCATAAGTAACCGTCTTGAATTCTAAGGTGTGTAAAGCCAGGTTAAAAGTTTAGCCATACAACACTCTCTGATGCTATCCCAACATTACTACATTACATGCCATCTTCTATTTCTAAAACATCGACCGCAAAAACGTTGGAAGAGTACAGTAAGAGATATACTGCTATTGAGAAAGCTAACCACCGGTTCATTTTTGGAGAATGTAAACGATGTAACGAACATGCATTTGACATTTTCATTTGGTACATATATTTGGATGGATCTACGTTTTGTAATGCAAGAATTTTATTCGTTCAATTGCCAGAATGGACATATACTAATACTACATAAATGGCGAAGCAATGTATATAAGAAAATAAGGCGAGAGTTATAACAGATTCCCTGATAATTTATCCAACGTCCTTGCCCGTCACTATGGTTACTTTCTTATTGTTCTGAATGGAGTGACATTGCTGAAACCGAGCGACTCCCGTTTATTGAATTCAGCGCTGATTCTTGAAGATACTGCATGTGACGCTTCCTCTTCTCCCCAATCATTGGAGACTTGGCTTTTGTTAACTTTTTCTTCGATGGAATAATGATGATTGGGCGGTATTTCATGATAGGACGAGCGCGCAAGACACGTTCCTTACGTAATCGGCGAAGGTCCCTTTCTTTTCGTCTCTAAATAACGACAATAAAAATTGTCCTTGGTCAGAACCAAGGATACCACTAATCGAACACATTTACTACCAATCGAACACATACTACTAATCGAACATATACTACTTATCGAACACATGCAACTCATTCCTACACACCTCTTCTTCCTTCAGCCTTTTCAGTCTCAAGTTATCATAGTCCTCATCACGTTGTTTCCTTTCTTGCTCCAAGAACCTATGATGCTTGATTCGTTCTTCAGTTAAAAAGTAAAAGTCCACAGGTTCTGTTGGTGGCCGTAATTCTGGCTTTTTTGGAATGTCTGGATCGAGGTTAGGAAGTGGTGTTGCTCGAAATTGATTTTCCTTCTCGCGCTGTCTAAGTTGGTCAATTCGTTGTTGGAAAAGATCCTTGTAGTGTTCCCCTCGGATGGCCGTTTGTAGTGTAAATGGTTTGGGTCGTGTTAGTGGGATTTGATGGACATAGTGTGATTGCTATATTGTAACGTGAAAGAGAGGGTTATATTATTATACACAAGGTTAAAAGCGTTATGGTACTGCCAGGCGAGTATCTCACCTTTGATACAACGTGCGACTTGAATCTCTCGGGTGTCTTTTCTACCAACTCTCTAATTCGCGTGGCGAGTGGCACGTACGGAGATTTCTGTTCAATGCTTTGTTTACAATGAGTTCGTGTTTTATGGAATTTAAACGGCTCTGGCACGGTAAACTGCAAATGTGGTATTCTCGCCTGGTTAATACAGACAAGGGAGTTAGGTAAAACTTACAACGACTTAAAAAAGTATACTCAATGGGAAGACTCTGACCTCGTCGGACGTAGTAGTTTCTGTAGTATCGCATTCAACACAAGCGGAGACTGAGGGGATTTCAGGACTATCCGGCGCTTGCAAAGCACTGTTGTCGTAGTCGTAGTCTGACTCTACCTCTTCAATCCGGTTGCAAAAGTCTTGCTCTTGTCGGACCTCTTGCTCTTCTTGAGCCTCCCGCTCTTTGCAGGCTTCCTGTTCTTTGCAAGTTATTGCTGTCAGAGGATAGACAAATCGCACTTGTTAGGTTTTCACCATAACTTGTTAGAGAGAGTCGACAGTAATAACAGTAAACAAAATATAATATCTGTTTATTACGTTGTTCTGGAGATGACATATTGCGTTATGAGCAAGAGTAATTTACGCAAAGTTTTGAACAGAAGTAAATTAAAGAGTAAAGGACTTGTTTGTTTTGGTTATCTTTATATTTGTTACAATACGCGCTTTTTGGACACGTCTAATTTGATAATCTACAAACGTCTATGAATTACACATAAATATGATTGGATGATTCAATCAAGATCACTTCCATTTTAGTTAAGCACGTGATCAAATGGGATTACCATACGAAAAGGGCCTTTTCTCTTAAACATCTTACCCCCAGTTCTGCCCATTCTTTTTGATATATCCATAACTCCTTTGTAAGGTCCAATTTAGCGGTGACGGATGCACCTTTCCATGCCATTAAACTTGGATTTAGCTCGCGTGGCGGAGAAAGGATTTCCAACTTTTCTGTGGTCGAAGCTGCTCGCGGCACCAATCTATTTAATAAAAAAAAATATATTAAATGAATCGTGCTTTCATGCAGCCGTCAGTTACTGCAGATAAACGTTGTTCAAGTGTATCTCCACACGACAGTATTCAATCATACCTTTCCTCCAACATCTGATTAATCCCCGGCAATAGTGCCCCACCACCAACGATAATAATACTAGTATAGAACCTCTTCATTCTATCATCTGTCATAGTCGCCTGAATGCTTTGAGCTATGGCCTCATCTAAAGGCAGTGTGCTTGTTGGGTCTACTGCAACTGCATTATTATTTGTTTTAGTAGCGGAGGATACTGAAGGAGATGCAGGGTCAGTTGATGCAGATTCAACACGGACCGGAGTTGAAGGTAGTGGGCTGTCACGAGTTTGAGGCGAAGGGGAATGATAGGCCGATTTAAGCTGAGATGAATTCTGTATCGGGGATGGTTTTTGCTTGTTGAAGAGATGTGCCGGTATCACCTACGATTAAAATAAACGTTCATTGTATATAAATATAAAAGTACACTGATCATTATGTGCTTACCAATGAATTTGTTCCAGATCCGTCTGTGATGTCATCAAATATATTTTTGGCGAATTTCGGAGGGAATTCGGACAACTTTTGTTTAAAGTTGATCACGGATGGATAAAATAAAATCTAAGTTGATTCAATTGTCAGTTAGTCCTTTATAAATGCTATGGAATATTACAGATATAATGAGTACCATTGGAGCTACTATAGTTTCGTCGTACGTCTTGAGTTGATATTTTCTGGTTGACTCGTTTGGTGCTCGTACAAAAAAGTCATATAGTTGTACAATTAGATTTGCCTATTGATCACCCAAAATTGGAACCAATCGTTAACGGTCGAGATATACTACGTCAATATACTGATGTGCAACAACTATATATACCTCGTTCAACGAACAAAATTTCTGTTTCATATCCTCTGCCAGTAGCCAGTCGAACGATCTGTTTAGATCTATACCTCTATACGGAAACTTGCTTTTTTTCAATAATTGCACAAAAAATCTTGTAATATCATCGCCCGCATAATTTAGCGCAATCCTAAAACGGCAAATTACGAGTCTGTTAAACTTTATTCCGATTACATAAACCCACGCCTATATATAAATATCTTACCGTGAGTCTGGTATAATCATGCCGTCTTCAACGCACGAGACACTAGTTCTCTGTGCTCCAATGTCAACCACACATGCTAAAGACATCCCTGCTCCAAAGGTAACACAGACAGACTCTTGTTGGACAAAAGCACGTCGAAAACCCATATATCGTAATAGCATGTTCATCATTTCCGTTACCACCACACGGTTATATATATCTGGAATAACCAATATCACGGAATAATGCTACAAAGACGCAAAATAAAGTGAGCAGACAGACACATCAACAAAGGAGGGGGGAAATCACAATATTTAATCAATACATTACTCGAAATTCTTTTCTGGTGATATGGAGATTCTGCTCAATCACTTCCGTCCATATTGTTTCCAGATCACCAACAACCGACTTGATGGAATCATAATCTCTGGTGTTAAATTCTCCGTATTGAATAGGATATCGCACTTTATAAGAAGTAACAGTAGTCGGTAACCTCAATGCCTAACATAATAATATCATTAGTAAAACATCATTGCCCCTTTCGATGCTGTCACTCATAAATTTAGTCAATCAAGTACCTTCTCACCAATATAAAAGTCAACATCTTCGTCAACAGCAGTCCACTCTACTTTATATGGGTCGTTATGATCAAGTATAATCTCTGATTGTATGCTCCTATTAAATGAGGTCACTTGTGACGATGCATTAGCCACAGGACGACGCTTGGCTGCCTTCATCCTCTCTTTTAGTTCTTTCTTTAACTCTTCAACTATTTGTTCGGATTGCTCCTAATATATATAAATCCGTGAAGACAAGTCAGCAATTCAAAACATGCGTCCACGATATTCCCACTCGTAGTCACGAG
Source organism: Paraglomus brasilianum (assembly GCA_910592345.1). Taxonomy (NCBI): domain Eukaryota; kingdom Fungi; phylum Glomeromycota; class Glomeromycetes; order Paraglomerales; family Paraglomeraceae; genus Paraglomus; species Paraglomus brasilianum. The sequence goes on from CAJVPI010000559.1 coordinate 7,927, forward strand.
TAACGTCCATGTGCCCCAGCATTCCGAAAGCATCTACAGCTTTCTTGTCAGTTTAGGCCTCAAACTAACCTCTTCTTCATCCATGATATCTTCAGTAAGGTCTGACTCGCGAGAAGAATCAGATCGACTACCATCAGAAGACCCTTTGTGCTCATAATCATCAGCATACCGGTCACGATGTGTTTTCTTGTTATGCTCCTCTCCTTTTGTATTCATCTCGTCTTTATGTCTGTGTATATTGTCAGCAGCATTTTGATCTCCGCCTGCTTCGTTGTTGGGCTTTTCCGACTCGTTCGACCCGTCGGTCACTTTAACGCTTCTCATTTTTCTCGCGATAACATGTGGCACGATGGCGTAGGGAATGGCATCGGAAGCGCGACCGATCTTTAGATTTTTTGATCCCGGGTGTATAACTAATGTTTTGGAGCCTTCTACTTCAGGCTTCATTCAGTATACGAAAGTCAGACGCATGAACGTTTGTACCAAACGATTCAGAATAAATTAGTTCTCATACCTCAGTGTCCTCGCCCTCGGACCTTGCTAGTACGTCTGATTCAGTGATTTCACCTCCGTCGTCCTCACTCTCCTTTGTGTCCTCGCTATCTTTTCCTCCGATCGACTTTCCTTGTGCTCTCTGAAAAAAGGACGTATCATGTCTCAAGAATTTTGACGTTACGTACTTTGTAACAACAGATGGCTGAGCAGAGAAGCTTGTAAACATCAATTCGGGGCGATACGGCTTGTCGATTATCTCAGTGGGCGATGGGGATTGTTGAGGTGTGGAAGCGCGACTACCTGATGCTTGTGATCGTGCTGGCGGTTTGGCTACCATGGCGTATATGAGTGGCGGCAGGAGGTTTCTATTTGCTTGTCTTTATTGAAAAAATTCCAAGTCTCTAAAGTTAAAGACTTTGTGCGTTCGCGTATCTATCAATCCACAAGAGCGTATGACCAAAATCTATTTTGGAAGGTTCCTCTCTGACGTAAGATGGGCTCTGCATAATAGTAATAATAAAGATGAAGATGAAATTATAACTTTATTTTTTGCAGTAGTTGGCGATCAATCCCTGGATAAGCTTGTCTCTTTACGGATGTGTGACAGATCAGTAGGTAACGCGCACACAATTCAGCTTTTGTAAGACTGTAATTTTATTTGTCCACAAACAAACAAACATATTCGATTTTTGAGAGAATTTGCGTAGAAGGCGAGGCAGCTTGCATGAATGTAGCGGGCTTACTATTTGATTGTTGCAAACAGGGAGATCAAGTGACTACAGTAGATGAAACAACAAACATCGGAGTTCTCCGTCTCAATCGCCATTCATCTGCCACGGATAAACAAGAAACATAATGCTACGAACGAATTCAGGTTGAATATGCAAAAACTACGTTCAGGGGCTAGATTATGCGTGTGAGAAATGGATGCATATCGATGAAAATGTTGAATTTTCCATTTTAGTTGGGGGCGTTCCTAGACATGTTGTAGAGGATATTGAGCAATTATAATTAGCAACAGACCATAAATGGAAGCACCCGATTCAGGCACCATGACTTTACTAACTGACAGGATTTCGCAATACATTGATATATTAATATAGTATAAATAATTGTCTGCCAAGGGAGCAGGCAAACCGATTGTAAAGAACGATAAAAATATTTACCTCTTACTATAACTTCATTTTAATCTCGTAACTGACGCCTCGAGTCAACAAAGATTTAAAAGATTATACTAATACGGCACGTAATTGGCCAATTTCGACAACTCAAAGATGCATTAAGGTGGGCGTTGTGGCTACTCGTACTATTGACCATGACAATAAACATACATTTCAATTTCTTGAACAAATTTGCACAAATAAAACACACGCGACGAACCCCAAGTCCAATCAATGCCAAAGAAAAAGAAAGCGCGCACCACCTCTTAAGAAATATTCTGCTTTTTGCCGACTTAACCATCCGGCTCAAGGAGTAATGATTGATAGTTACCCGCATCCTCAAACTAACTCCCAAATAAGTGAATTATTAGGTTTAGCAAAGAGCAGTAAATGTTATCGTCGAATCTCCCAAAAGCCTCAATTGAGAATCCAGGATAATAATAATATCTAAATATTCTTGAGTCTTTCCCCGTCCGGAGGTATTGCCAACTTTTGCAATATATTGCACAACTGTAGCAGATGTAGCACCTTTTTTTAGGTAAACTCAATAAGCCCGGTTGGAGAAATTTTTAAAAAGAGCAGAGATTTTTCCGACTTATCGAGTTTACCCATGTATATTAATGTCAAAAATAAGACTTTGAAGAATATCAGTCAACAGCCTGAATGTTACAGCAACACCTTTACGCGCATTTTATTGATGATACTGAAGTCAATTGTACTCGACAAAAGAAGCGCAGGCTGATGTCATTTGACTCTTCTTGTAAAATTTAAAATAAACGTCCTACTCGTATTATAGAAAACCTATTATTGCAATGTTCCGATAATTACTACGCATTAACGATATCCGCTTAATTGCTATCATAATAAAGTTGAATTAAACTTTACCATTTTCATCTAATAGGAACATATCATCCTGTCTTCCGATGGCTTGTACTTTTTCACGCTAAGAATTTATCAGCGGTAAACGTTTAATCTGTTAATAATTTAATTTTACAATTTAGTTTAATTCATTACTTATGTCCCATATTTACAAAATACTTTGATTTTGTGTGGAGAAATAGAGAATCTACTTGAGAATTTTGTTTTCACCAACTGATTGTTGATAAATCACATATCTTGACAGAATGCTGTTCGTAAAGCTGTCCAAGACGAATGGCCGAGTGAACGACAACGCATAAGATGCTCCAGTAGCCGGATAACCAATGTCATGGATTGACAGAATATGTCCTACAGCATTATCCTTTGTCATATGCATTGTTGATGAGTCCACTAGTATATCCGTAGTTTAACAATCCCTCCATTCCCACTTCAAAAAAGCGCTGGATACCCGCTGTTGCGGTAATCGCTTGTCTACATTGTAGGAAACAATAGTAACGAGGGTTCCCAAATAACAAATTTGCCTGCAACAACCTTACTCTCCAGCATGTTGTCGAAAACATCTTAAAAGACTCTGCATACTATGGTTTTGACAGTTGTTCAACAATTGGTCTGTATTCACAATGTTACCAAATTCATTCTTATTCTAACGATCTACCCATCTTTCGGAATCGAATAAAGTATCGACAAAAAGAAAACATCGTGATAACATAATCAGGCACAATAAATTTCCTGCATAGAAGATTCTACAAACGGGTCGACTGCATATACGTACAGGTAGAAAACACTGACACAGTAATATTTATTCATAACATTCTCGGTGCAATTCGCGCTTCTGATAACATTTAACTATTTCTGTGTCCAAGTCATAATAATATGGTAACTTTGTAACGGATTTTGGATCCAAATCAAGCAGTTTGACCCTGTATTCGACGTAATCTAGAATGTTGCCAATTTCAAGTCTCTTGACATCATCGCTATGATTAAAAAGAGAACCGCTCAAAGTTCTGTCACAATTATCGTCCGGTTTTTGGAAACTAAACATGATGGAGCAATCTTTCAGAGTCGCAGATAACAAGTATTCGTACAATGATTGCCGTTGTTCGTCTAGAGTCATGTCTTTCAATACAAGCGGTCCGGCAGCTGAAATTGGTATCAACGAGTGTGAGAAGTGAAATAAAGCAGACTAGTAAAGTAATTAAAAAAGCGTGATAATTACCAGTCTCTTCCATTCGTTTAAGATACACTTCAACAGTCTTTTTCCATTCTTCCAGGTTTGGTTCGAGTAACTGTCCTTGCTGAATTAGATCGAGCAGATATATTCCCTCGATATCCAGCGAATCCAGCGACTTTTGCAAAGAACGTAGCCGTTGAAAGAGCCCTTGTTCGTTCACAATTGCCTTTACCAAAAGATCTACAAAAAGCTGATATGGTGTATTACTGTAAAAAGAAAAAAGGAAAAAATCATTCCCGGTTAACTTAATTATTTCGAATGGCCAATCGAAAACACTCCCCAAAAATATTCACAACCCTCTCCCCCCTTCTCCCCAACCATCGATCGCAGACACGCAAAGTACTATGCGCTATAACCCGATTATGACTAACCTTTGATGGGAATCGTTCACAAAGTCGTTAGTAATTTGAAAGAATTCGTTGAGTTTTGTGTGCCATCCATCCTACCATGTGTTAAATATATCAGCTGAAAAAGGACTAGATTAAAGATGTCAATTGTAGAACTAAATACCTGTCCAATATCGATCTTCTCTCCTTGTATGAACAACTTAAACTTATTCCCGGCAAGCTTTATTAATTGTGGTAGTGACTTCCGTAACCTTGACTCATCGCAAGAAAACAGATCGAGTGGACAATAGTCTATTATCTCAACTGTTTGATCACCTTGCATATGTCTGAGATGTTGATGCATGCAGGTTCTGCATGTGAGACGCTTTACAGAATTCTCTGGTTTTATAAACGAAGATGTGGGTATAAATCCCCATTTAGGCTACATTATAATGTATTAATGAACACCTATTATATAACTCAATAATGAAAAAATGTTGGGGGAGGTGGGGGGAGGAGCGGAGAGGGCTCGGGGCCAAAAAAAAAATAATTTTTTTTTCTTTATGAAAAGTCTAATGATGCACCTTAAGTTCCACTGCCAAAGTGACCCCTGCGCTTGACGTGAATACAGTATAGTCGGGCATCAATAGAGCAAATTCTTGGTGTACATCGATTCCAATATGTCTTCTTTTAGCAGGACGGGAGGGCTCTATTGCTTCCGCAAGAGATTGCAAGAATTCCGGTGTTACTTGTAACAATTTCTACAAGAGTTTTTCGTTTGATCAGTTCTCTACGTTAAAAGCCGCACGGGACAACACAAGCAACACAAAACGCCTTCGCACATACCGTCTCACCAGTATACTGATTACCAAACAACGGGACCAATACGTCGCGAGTATACGATATAAGGAAGGAGGGCATCTCGGGCGTTTGCTGCTCGTCATGCATAAGGACGCCGCCTTTGCGCAGACGCAAAACCACACCTCCCTTGTTTCAAGATGCGGTAAAACGTAAGCAACAACGGGTGAGTCACGATGCACATAGACTAGGAAGCAAAACATACGAATCTCTCATGTGGACTCCTTAGGGCCAAAATGACATTGGCGTTGCCCTCGCCTTTGTAGCGCCAAAGCGTCGGGTTGCAGAGTTCGGGCACCGTCTCGACATGCATATCCCAGACCATTTTCAAAAATAGTCGAATTCATAAATAGTTAAATACGTAACCAGAGATTGACAAATATGGTTAGGGCTATGATTAATATGCAAGTTTGAATTATCACAGAAAGTATAAAGCACCGTTCAATTTTTTGGCTGAGTCTTTCACGACCTTTCCACTTTACCTGCTTAACCTTAAGAGAATTGAGAGAGTAATAAAATGTCACAGCGTCAGGTTTTTGTCTCGGGAACTTTTTATTTACCGGTAGGTAGGATTCCGAATGAACGCGTGGAAAGCCTCGGTTGCTTTTATTATATATAAAAGAAACTGGTCGCTATACAGTTTCTGACTCTGATTACCGACTACACACTACAGGCGAGAGCTGTTGTTCGAGAATTATATAAACGTCTTGGACGCACTGTATCCAAGGTGCGACTTGGAATCCATATAGGGCAAATGCCTTTGGACTTGGCGCGAGGCGGGAAAATATGTCTAATAGACCCAACGGATATAGAGAATGTAAGGAACGCTTTGGAGGGGGTAGATGCTGCCTTCCTATGGCAGGCTCCAAATGAACCAGACCATTTGTTGAGGGACTTTATTGATGTAGCAGAAGAGATGGGTGTGAAGAACCTTGTTGTTTTATCATCGTATCATTCTCACCCTAATTCAGGTCAAGAGATAGAAGAATACATATCGTCCAAGTCTATTGCCCAGTACACATTTCTTCGTGTACCATTTTTCACGCATCATTTCGACATTTATAAAAACACCATTATCAACGAGAAGATTCTACCATTGCCGATTGGTACCGAAGGCAGCTTCGCGCCATTAGACGACCGTGATTTTGCAGAAGTGGTTGCTACTCTCCTGGTTTCACCAAATGACAATCCGCATCATCAGGCAGCATATACTCTGACGGGCCCCAGACTTTACACAGGTCCTGAGTTGGCAGTTCGATTATCCGTAATCATAAATGACCATGTGACATTCTTGGGGACATCTTTAAATGAGGCCGACAGGTATTTGAGTAACATTCTTCCTCAAGAAGACGAACAAAGCAAACAGCGTCATTTGGAACTGTATCGCGCAATACGAGACAGCGAATGTCAGGTGAAGACTGAAGACGTAACACGGATATTAGGAGATGAGAAGGTGCCGCGAGATATCGAAATATACTTCGGTGACATAATAGTAAAGATAATAAGAGGATATTGAGTAATGGCAAGTAGGTGTGGTGCGATAATAGATATAGATTTGAAAATCAAACGGTAAACCAAAGTAATTCGTTAATCATTTGTTGTTTCATGCTTTTAGTTTATGAGCTTAATATAGTCAATAAGAAATACTATTATTAATAACGAGGTATATTTTTATACACTTCGCTGACAGAGAAGGAACACACACATCATTTTCGACATACATAATCATTGATTTATTTGCAACCCTTTGTCGTTATCTATTCGTTAATATTTTGTCAGTATTGAATAGTATTATCCATTTTGGGACTCTCAAGCTCTAATTGGATTAAACTAAAAATAAATTGGCCACCAAGAGATTGTTATACTTTGTAGTACATGCTATACTTCTGTATAGTGCGGGGGACTATGCTTATGCGTGACATCATTCGCTTAGAATTGGGTGCGGCCCTACAAGAAGGAAGATGATGCAGCGGTAGACATCAATTATGTCATGTGGTTGTATGCAACCCAACCGATGTGCAACGTTACTATTTGATGCCTGACAATATATATAAAAATCTCGATACGATGAACTCTAATTCATTCAAAGAGGAGAGTAAATTATAAATGCAATCTAGACCATTATCCAAACTTGCAGACAATAGAAAACCTTGTCCAACAGTGATTTGTCATGAAAATTGCCTAGTATTCAAAAGCCTTTTCTCCGAAGAATGGTTTGTTCCGATTTGCGTGTAATTATAGTAACTAGCACTCCCGTGTATATTTAGGATGTCTAAACATCGACTCGGTTTAAAACAAGTCATGCATGCCCTCTGATTCTTGAATGCTATTTGCAATTAACCAAAATCAAGTCAATGAATGTCTCATCAAACTGGGAGAACGACTTGTACATTATAGCTTTTTTTTTTTTTACTATATTCTTCGGTTTCAACCAGTATACTGTATTAGCTTTCTGATAGATCATCCGTAGTAATCAATCCCATACTATCTTGATTTACTATACTCGGAAAATACTAGTCAGGAATTTCCATTGTCAGACTCGAACGGCATTCTAAACGATTCGTAAAATTTGTAACCAAGGCGAACAAACGTTTCCCTAGAAAATCAATACCCGTGTCCAACTGACCAACAATAATGACATTGAGTATTAAAATTGTATGCTTCGAGTTCGACATAACTTTTTGAGGCAATAATAATCAGAGTTTTTCTAATTGACACATCAGGAACATGGTTGTAATAGAAACATGAACACAAGGAGTAGCACCTGATCCTAAAGTTTGTGGCCGCTTCTTGTGTTCCCGAACAATCAATCCTGGAAAGAGGTGAACGCCTGCTTATCGTATTGTATATGTACAAATAATTATTATTATAATCCGAAGGTCAATGTGTAATGCAGCAGAACATTAGGGGTGATGCATATAAGCATATGGTGACATATTAATATAGATGGAAGATATTCCGTGAGAGGAAAAGGAAATATAGGAAATGAGGATATAGTTAGGATATTAATATCTTTAATCTGTGGCGTCTTAAGATGATGCAAGGGGTAAATAGATATTGTAGGGGGGATACTGCATATTAATACGCCAGCCTTCATTTACTTATCAACTAATGTGATGTGTTGTTTATTGTTATACTACTGCTGTTTATTCTTGCGCGGCTCAACCGATAATAATAGAATTTGTTTAATCGCATCGAATACATGCATACATGCACTTGTTCCCATCTGCACAAACTACAACTCATCTTTTGTTGGCAACTGCTCTTTCACTTTTGAAGCAATGCTTTCGTATTGTTGGCTAGTGGCATCGTATGCATTCGCAAATTTCTGGCGTAAAGCATCAATGAATTCATTCACATTCTCTTCAGACAAGTCCTTTGCACTCTTCACGTCCCCAAGCTTTTCGTCCATTGTCTCTTTTACTATTCTTGCCTGTTCTTTGGTCAAATTCTGAGTAGCTATTAACTTCTCTTGAAGATCCGAACATAGCGCAGAGATCTGCTCCGATGACGCATCGCGCGTCTTCTGGAACACACCCCTCAAATACTCTGCCAATCGATTGAACCGATCTTCTTGAGTTTGTTTCGTTTCGAATATCGTTTGTTTAGTCTGGTCGGTAATAACATCGGCTTCTTCTCTAGCTTTACTCAAGTAATTTGTTGCGGCATTCTTAATAGCCTCGACTTGATCTACTGTAAAATCTTTTCCATCTGTTAGTTTCTTGACAATCTGATCGGCTACACTTTGAATCTTATCCTGTGTGAGCAGGCGATAGTCGTTAATTGCCGCGAATTGCGACTTTAATTCGGAAACGATTTTGTAAGATAATGAACCAATAGTGTTATACAGCTCCTTACGAAGGTAGTCTACCTTACTACCCATTGTATTATATGTTGCATCGAGGGATGCCAAGAGTTTATCACTAGTAGCCTTGGCTTGATCAGCTGACAAATCCTCGGACGAAACGAGTTGTTCGTGAACGTCGTTGATAATGAGAACGTATTGGGCCCGGATTCTTGATTTGGCAAACCCAGCGCTGTTATACAAGTCTTCAATTTTGCCCTTTAGCCAATCAGTAGAGACATCTTTCGAATTTTTATAATCTTCCTTGATTCGACTGAGACATCCCTGGACGATTTCATCCCTCTTTGATTTCGCAAGAGAATACGATTGGCTGATATCCTGAATAACCTTATTGATCTTGGTATCGTCCGTCCCGAGGTTAGACTTGACTTTCTCAAGGGCTCCTGCCATTTGATCCTCAGTCAAGCCAACACTCTCACGCACATCTTCAATGGTGCTAGCGGCTTCATCCTGGAGCGTTTGCAAATTCTCCTGTGTTGCATCCTTATATTCATGAAGAGCTGCGATATAGACAATGAGAACCAGACAATCATTTTCAGTAAAGGTTCAACAATCTCTATCAATATCAAATGCATTATTACTCACTTTCTTTCAGATACTGTCCAACGCGATTGGAAAATTCGACAACCGCCTCGTCTATCGAGTCCCAAGATTCTTTTGTTGCTCTCCAATTGTTTTCCACCAATTTTTCCAGGTCTGGCTTCTGTGTAATCCCTCCGTAGTCTACGTTGTGTTCGGCCAACCATACTTTTAAATTGTCTGTGGACCATGTTTGTGGCTCATTTAGCTCTTTTATTTTAAACCCAAGGTAATGTGGTAGGAATTAGTATTCCACTATATGTGTATATGTATTTGACACTATGAACTTGTCATTACTTACTTAGCATTGTACACGATACATAACCCAAAACTAGCAAAAAGCAGATGAATGTCGCAGTCATCTCTATTCTGGCTTTCATATTTGTCGTATTGCATGCTTTGACTTGAGAGACATCTCTTTTATTATGTTTGAGGAATTACGATCATGACATAACATTTTCGTCACGAATTCATAGAGTCGCCCCTACTTTGACAGGGCGCAAACTTTAGCCACAATTTCCATTGTAACTGTTTATATCGTAGTTCGCTCAGTGATCGACGAGTAATCAGAATAGATTCTACACTAACCGGACAAAATATCCGATCAACCTTTTTTTTTCATTTTCTCAAGATTCTACACGCAATTATTTTAATCTCCTGCTTATGACGAGTAATTTCCTATTCTGAAAAGCTATTGATTACGTGACTTTGTGTGTTGCCATAAATAAATTTGTTTACGTTTGTTTACAATTTAAATGATGAACGAAACAAGTCCGAACGCGGGCAAGATGGAAAGCGGGGAGGACTCGTGAGGTCATTGGTCGCATTTAAAAATTCCAAAAATCATTGTAACAGATACAATAGTAATTCAAATAATGGATCAAATGCTGAAGGCCACAAAGATGAATAAATTTGCAATTATTAATAAACACAATTTATTACTTGGTCAGATATTTTTGGAGAACAGCGCATTAATAGAGTGTAATGTTTATTGGTTGGTTGGATACTTAGTGTAGTTATTATTATCCCGAAGCCCATTAATTTACTAAAGGGACAGCTAGCCTTAACGGAACGACATCGTCTATCGAAACCACAATAGATAAATCATATGAATCAGAGGGTCTAAACACAGGTAGAAAAATCAATTTCGGACTCGACCAAGCTGCTGATTTGTTTACGGGTCTTGTCTGGAATGTGTCTTATAAATATTCTGGTCATGAGTTATAGGCCGGAAGGTATTGACAACTCCCGGTTCTAGTTTATCCTAAAAATGAAATGTCTCGTTTGAAAATTATATGAAAAAGTGTCATCCTAATTAAATTGATACTTATGTCATTTAGATATTTGTAACATCTCAGACAAAGCGTTTAAAATTAGACGGGAAGCGCCATTTCGAGTTAAGCAAGTACTTGTATCATAAGCGTGTTTGTAACATCTCGTTTGAAATTATACGGAAAGGTGTCATTTCTAATTAAACGAGCACTCATCCTAGCCATTTATGTACCGCATCTCAGACTGACAAATATTCGTATCGTTCATATACTCAGACGTACTTATCTTATATTTAATAAGTATTCATGCCAACCATATTTATAACATTTCACACAGAGTATTCAAAAATCGTACGGAAAGGCGTTATCCTGAAAAACAACATCTGCATGTACTGTAATGTAACATCTCAGACCAGCATATTAAGAAACATGTCACGTTCAAGCAGACAAATACCAAGATTATTTATAATCCGTAACATTTCATGCAGATACGTCTGAAGGTCATAGATAGAAAAGGTGTCGTTTATAATTGGTAAGTATCATGTCGGCTATAGACGTGTTGAAATCATACGGAAAGACAGCTGATATGAGTACTGTTTGATTTAAATTGTGTTGCCAATTTTGCATTTTCAAATAATAGGCTTAAGGCGTTATTTGAACAATGCCATATTTAAGGTGAAATGGCTGAAGATGTGTTATTATTGTGCAAGTGGATCCATCTCGGATGCTGCGTCAGATATTTAATAGTGATAGTTTTGGACTACTTCTGCCTGTGAAAATTGGAACGATTTTCTTTCACAAAATGTACAGCAAAGAGATCATGTGTTTAAACCTTATAAGAGATGTTTGCATATGATCAATCCCATTTTCTGAGAAGAATGTTGCAATGGTGTTGTTGGTTTATCTGCAACATCTGAATACTGCTTCATTTTGCTATTGTTTTCATATATCATGCTACATGGTAAACATTTATCACGTGAATTGGTGATGGTAGATATTAATATGTATATGCTTTTGTTTACTTGACCAGTATTTGTTATTTTTAATTGTGAATCGCAAAACCTCTTGGAGATCCGGTCTTCCACTTCGATCTTGTGAATGTATGTCAGGCGTTTGCTAAAAAAGGGATGGTTTCAGAATCCCAAACGGGTTGCAAGGAAAGTGGGTCGTAAATGCAATTTAATTAATACATTTTTCGTAGTGTCGAGTCAACGATCGCGGGAGAGCAATCGATCGTCAACTCTTGGGATTTAACTATCTTTCGAACGGGGCTGTGGCGTCTCCTACTTTTAGTTAAATATAGCAACGGTTAGTGACCTTTACTACTCACGACCTAATGTCGATCGGTAGACACTAATCCTAGATAACTATCCGTCCTCGAGTAAATCAACTATTTCCTTCCGATGGGAAGCCTATAGGTTGGGGTGAGTTTATGGTTATATCAAACGTGCTTCTCCGTCAACGAATAATTATCGTAGAAAGTCGCGATTCTTATATAACTATTCGAGATATCAGTTTTTCTATTTTTAGCGTATGCGTATGTGAATTATTTACAGATTGCGCAATTATTGATGTCATACGTGTGTGCGAATGTCACTTTCGGTAAATATGGACAATATGACATCTCCGACCTAAAACTCCTTGTAACAATGTCGAAATGTAAGGGAGAAACACGTCATCATTATTGTCGTAGCTTTACAATGAAATGAAGCATTGTCTTGCTAAAATTCACACTCAATAATTTTCCCCTTCGAGTTCTTGCATAAATGGTATTAATGTGAATTCAAGATGTCTATATATTTCTGACTGTTAATTGTTTCTTCGGCCCTGACCAAAGGCCTCAAAGAGTCCATGTAAAACAACCCGTTATCATCGCTGAGTCAACAATCACAGGAGAGCGTTCGATCTCTGACCTTGGGATTTAGCTATTTTCAACGGAGCTGTAGCTTCTCCTAATTACAACGACAGTTGGTGACCTTTAAACCAGGCTTTAATACTTGTGTCGATCAATAGACACTAATCCTAGACGATTATTCGTCCTAGTGTTAATGATTAATTCGAAGGCCGGGGATAGAATTGCATCTATCTAAACGCGTTTATACTTAAGAAAATAACAATCGTATTGCCACGAGAATATCCGCGGGATAAGAAGCGAATACTCCTAATTGATATAGGACTTAATGGTTTCGGCTATATCAATCGTTTATCAGGAAAACAAAGTTCAATCGTGTATGTGAGCTACTCGTAGGAATATTATTATGAACTGCAAACATGACGAAAGTCGAGCTGCTTATACAACTAAAAGAATTGCGCTCGCAACGGGGCCGTTCATTTCCCCGAAAATCACTTCCCCCACAATTATTACCCAACAATTATTTCGACACTAATCTGTCAAAACGCCTAAATTTGCTCGCCAGATTTATTTTTACCTTAAATCAAATACCGACAAAAGATAACTTGAGCGAAACACGTTGCCAAACAATAGGAGTCATAAATCTTCTTACAACAGAATGTTGTACAGTATATGCAACTAACTAGTAATTATATTGGTCGTGAAAAGTGAAAAAACGAAAACTTTTTTTTTAAACTGTTGCGTTGGGAACGAAATTTGCATTTTCGAGACTCTATGTTGCATGCGCCACCATATCTGATGGCTTTTGAACCGAACGAATTTCTTTCGATCTACAGTCAATTCTGTCTATACCGGCATTTTTTATACCGGTTTCGCCTTATACCGGTCCAATTTCGCTGCACCAAAAGATTATATATTTATCTCACCCCTTATAACGGCTGAATCATATACCGGTCTCTCATTATAACGGCCAAACCCGCCAAACCACTCACGCCGGTATAGACAGACAGAGTTGACTGTACAACAAAAGTTCTGGCAAAAAGGCCATGCGAGCTTGAATTCCACTTCAACATCGCTTTACAGAAATATTTTTGGGAAATAATTGTCGGGGAGAATGAACCGCAACACGCCTATTTTTAGCATTTAAAGATTTACCGCAGGCTTATTAATCCTCGTAACCATATAATCGGGAATTTACAGGTCGTACAGGCTCAAATCTTATCCCTTCATTTGGATGCTCAGATGGCCCTCTCTCCCATAAATAGAAATATTATGTATGGGGCTGTACAATATGTGACCTACCTGGCAGGTAAATTCCTCAAAACATCATACCGCAGAACAACACGGTCAATGTCTTTCTTTTTTTCTTTGGAGTCTCCAAACCCAAGTAACCGAGATTCATCACTTCAGACCACTTTCTTCTATTGTTGAAAGGGCAACAGTTCCGAATGACTGGACAAAGTTGTTGGAGCTGTCATGCAGACTCAATTTTTGCTTCAATTTCGCTTCGGAGTGTCCATCCGATGATGACGAATTCAACGTTCTGCATTGTAAAATGCGCGTTACATCATGCATGTGTTATGTAACGCATCGTTTACATTTACATGACAATTGCCGTCGAAAGTCTGGTAATAACGCACATAGTTGTGAAGTTATTAAATTTTGAACATTTCTCATTGGAAATTCGGTTATAGGAACGTTTACATATGCATGACGAATTTTACAACCCGATACAGGCGCAGAAATTATGCACACAACAATGGAAAAATTAGGGGTATCGGATATTTTTGATCTACAAAAACGTTCAAAAGGAAATATATGCAAGTTCACGACCGGTTTACCCCTCCGAAAACTTCCGATGATAATATTACTGCAATTACTGCGTACTCCAGGTTTAAACGTATATAGAAAAGGCTCATGGAATTATTTACTTCAGAACGATGTCATCAGTCTTATGTGCTCATACAATAATCGACAACTTGATTCAATCTTCCGTACAAAATGAATATAACGAAAGACTTGAATGGGTTTCTTACTCAGAAATAACCGACGTAAAGTCAAGCCCTTTTGACTCTGTTTATTACGCTGTTCGCCAACGTACATCAAATGATGGTAGAGTTTATGAAACGATGATAATACTGATATGCCTTGGAGCAGACGAAATATATACCCCAGCGCTTCCGACATTCAATTACGAATACAACAATGACAACAATCGATTTAGAAGATATGCAGAATGGCTTTCCTATCGCAATCGGATGATACACGGTTTTACCAAGTATGACAACAACTATTATGTGGTTGCTGCAAGACGCTTTTACCATTGTTATTCTCGGTATGGATTCTGCTCAGTATGTGGAATATTCAAATGTAGTCCCGTGTGGTGTATTTGTGGACACAAACAATTATCCGATGGATGGACTAGCAACAATAAGCAACTGGACGAGTTTATTAAGAAATCCCAAACACAAACAAACTCGGCAAATGAAGCTTATTTGGAATGGATTCCATTTGATTGTATTAACGATTGGGGAATATTGGCTGGTGTATACTTGTATGGGCTGCCTACTTACAAATCCATTAAATTAATTCCACTCGAGATAACAAATGAGACGACCGGGTCATATTTCGACAAGGTAAACCATTATATTTATTGAATTAAGTTGGATAATTATTGGCTTAATATAACGTTAACGTATAATTTCTGCTAGCTTTGTGACGATCATCCAGATATTCGTACAAAAGATGATTGGGTTACTATTGGATTTACGTACAATGCACGTGCGCAAAAGTATTACCTAGTCAAAGAATATTATAACGTTGGATTATGTCTGGCATGTACGTTTCGGTTAGAACCTAGTATACATGCATTCTGTTATCGTTGTAAAGCATCAAGACCTCTGAATTGGACGACTGGTAACAAGTACCTGGATTCATTTATTACGGAATCGTGGAGTAATGTAAAAAATGAATACGACGCTTATGTGCAATGGATAGAGTATTCTCTATTAACAAACGTGGAAGAGATGACACATTTACACGGCAAATGCACACATGTCGCAAATTGGTCAGAACCGACAACGAATGAATCGACGCAAGTGATGCTCAAGAAGATAATATTCGATGCTCAATCGTTTGATTTCCATCAGGTAAGTTTTCTACGATGCAATAGTGTATTTGTGCATCATGTGTTAAACTAATAATTGTGTTTGATCAAATAGCTAACTAAGGAATACCCGGAAATATTAACACCAAACAATGTTTGGATCATTGGTATCACTCAAAATCCATCTACTTGTGCATACTATTTAGTGTTCTACCGCGACATACATGCATTATTGGGCAGATATATACGGATCAACAAACACGTAGAATATATAAAATACACTAACTTTGATGATATCAAAGAGATTGCAACTGGTGGTTACGGAACAGTCTATACTGCCAGATATTCAGCAGAAAAACGTATGCCAGAAACTGTTGCACTCAAACGCTTTAAGAATTTTCACGAAACACCAGAATTGTTTATTTCCGAGGTAAGCAGTCTTCGATACTATTAATTAAAGCTAATATTTAATCTGACGCTATATTCATTTTTATTTGATAGTTCAGAAACCACTTCAAGTGTTCATACGAAAATTTTCTTCATATTTATGGAGTCACACAAGACCCGGAAACTAAAGAGTACATTATTGTCATGCAATACGCTAATAATGGTGACCTTTTGTTTTATTTACAACAAAATATCAACAAGTTGACCTGGAAGATGAAATTTAAATGTTTGAAAGATATTGCGCGATATCTGGATATTATTCATAATATAGGACTTGTGCATTGTGATCTTCATGGCGGAAACATAGTTTTGCATGATATTGGATTTACGAGAAAAGGTTTTCGTGTAAGTAATCCATACATATGCGATCTTGGTCTCTCTCAATCAGTGAAATCACACGAAACAAATTCAACTAGTCGAGGCGTTTTACCCTTTATTGCACCGGAAGTCTTCCACAATTGCAAATATACTCAGAAATCAGACATTTATTCTTTTGGTATCATTATGTATTTGATTGCTACCGGTCAACCACCTTTTAGAGATAGAGAATTCGATAGAGGTTTAGTATGCGATATTTTGGGTGGGCTACGACCACCGATGCCCGATTCGGCACCAGAGGCATATAAGAAACTTGCAGAGATGTGTTGTGATGCTGATCCTGACAAGCGCCCAGACGTACGGACACTTTTGCGGCATATTAGTGACGCTAACAAAGACAATTCTGACGACGACGTGTGGAATACTATTTATTATAACGATGTAAGGCCGTTGTCACGTCTTGAGAAAGAGCGTAAATATTCTAGTAAGCTCTTGCCCACAGGAGATTTGCCTAAACCGAGAAACAGTTATAATCTTGATTCAGCTGCAGGTATGAAACAAGAATTAGTTACCATCTTGATATTAAAAAGTTAATTTACGATATTAACATTTGTCTTATAATTTAGTGACAAAAAATTTGAATATACAGTTTAAAATAAACCCGTGATTGGATATTCGGCTTAATAAGATTCCGGATAACGCTGTACGCTGTAGTGATGGTTTTAATCGTTTTAATTCTTGTATATAAAATCTTTTAATTTAACAAGTTTTGGTTGTAAGTAACTTAGACGCACGCAGATTAACTTCTTTTTCTACTAAGGTGGTTACCATTTAATGTATCCCTCGCTTTTTAGCTGATATTTAAAATTATGTAAAAGGGCTGACGGCAGCGACATCCAATAATGTTTACTCTTATCAATTAATTTAAAAAAAAATCCGCACGCGTTGTTCGCGTTTCTGTATTTGTACCGCAATCAATGAAGCGAATACCACTTGCTGTCATCTTATAATAATAATGTCTAGATGTCTTAAAAACAACAATATATGAAAATTTTTGTTACCATTGACCACTGAATCTGGTAACCCCCATTTAGTATTCCTCTAATAGACCCCTAAACTTTTTTTGATGCAGACGTAAACTCATCTGTTATGGTTATGTTCCAAAATTTAGCTCAAAATGTTAAAATCTAATGACAATGAAGTGTTGTCACAATTTGCAATGAGTTCTTATTTTAGCTTTGAGGAAGTGAAATGCTTCTCTGAAAGAATAGGAGCTTTTCATTAATAAATTTAAGTGTATAGTTTAGAATAAAATTTATATAACGTGTATAAGCATTATGGAAATAAATACTTAGCTTGATGTCTTTATAGTAACTCAAATTGAGAACGTTGTACAAGAGCAGTTCACAAAAGAGATTACGCAAGTAATTTATCGGAATCAGGCTCCATTCATTGAGTCCTTGCCGACGGTGCATAGGAGAGCAATAACTATCGACACTTGGGATTTAACTACCTTTCTACGGAGGTGTGGCTACTCCTACTCGCTCAGTTAAATATAATAACAGTTAGTGACCTTCACAGAAGGCTTTTGCCTGTCTCGAAGTCTCCATACAGGCTGGCGGGATTAATTCCAGCGAGGTCTTTGTATAACTCTAAACAGTGGTAATGCCACGAGAATATAAGCGGGACAGGGGGCAAATACTCCTAATTAACGTTTTCTAACTATATCGTAATTCAGAGAACGAAACCTTAATAACGTATTTCAGAGTATAAAGACCTACTCGTTTATTATAAGAAAGGAATATTAATTGAACATTGAACATATTAAGAACATAACATAACGTAACACATTAGATACCCGAATAACTATGTATTTGTACGACTGCTAATAAATATTCCAAGTTCCCTTGATTATGTGCAACATTGGCAGTGCCGATCCTGGAAATGTTCGTATCACATCGGAGGGACTACTCCGTCACCACAGCATCTATTACCATTCAATTTCTATGCATGAATCATTTATTCACAAACAACTTATTTATTGAAATTTGCTAGAGAAGACAACTGACAGTTATAATAAACATGACTTCCATCATCTTTGAGGATGAACCAGAGAAAAAGGTTCTGGATGAAGTTTATTTCAAAAAATATGAAAATGCTCAAGCACAATATAATCTTGCTTTGTGTTATAGACATGGAACTGGAGTAGAAAAAGATGAACAAAAGGCAGTTGAATGGTATCAAAAAGCAGCTGAACAA
>CAJVPI010000560.1:0-26555 GCA_910592345.1 Paraglomus brasilianum
TCGCAGACAAGACTCTTTCCCGACTATTTTGGTTGACGAAATAGGCAAAGAATAACATAATTAGTAACAAGGCCCATGACGATCACTAACCAAATGTTATACAGAAAATTCTTACTGAAGAAGGTTGGAGGAGCAGGGGAGGGGGAGGGGGAGGGGGGAGGGACCCCACATAATAATAGTAATAGAGCAGAGTAACAAAAATCCAGAGTGGGATTTCATCGGTGTTGCCGCAAATGGGAATGCTAGTGCTTGTGTTTCGAGAAACATGCAAAGAGACTTTGAACAAAGTACTTTTTTATTTTTACTTTTGCGTCCTCATCTGCATGAACACCACAGAAAACTTAACGAGTATCTTGTAGACACCTGTAAACCTATATTAGAATGGACTATAAGGAAAGGTGGGTGTTGGTCTGTGAATGTGTATTAAGAGTATCGCTTGAAAATGAAGCTTTTGCTTAATCAGGGCTCTTTTTTTTTCTCTTGGCATTTTCAAGACTTGCACAATTCGAAAGTATACTAAGCACTAAAAACATAAACAAGGATCCGATAATAGATTTATACAAGTTCCGTCATTTGTGCTTTCGTGGTAATAAGAAATTCTGCAGTATATTCCCGAGTGTGGATATTATAAAACGGAATTGCAGTAATTGGAGGAGGGAGGGGGGTGTCAAAAAGCATTGCTGCTGAAAAACTTACTCACGTTCATTCTACTAACCATTACCGATCGTTGCATGAATCAGGCATCCCTGATACACCGGGCATTAGACAAAAGAGCTGGAAGGTAAACATCTTTGACCTGGTTATTTGAATTTACTCGTGATGATGCTTTACTGATTTATCTCATTTGAACAAATGACATTAGGTATTGCTAGGATATTTACCTACCGATAAAAGAAAATGGGCCTTGTTACTAATTATGTTATTCTTTGCCTATTTCGTCAACCAAAATAGTCGGGAAAGAGTCTTGTCTGCGAATAACATATTTTGTTGTCGTATCTGTACGATCAGCCTCGCATTACAAGCCGTTTCATAAGTAGCAAGCAGGCTGGCAAGATAATTATAATTATAATGGCCAAGACTTGGAGGGGCCAATGAAAAGGCAGTTTCTCGGGATGATAACGGCGGTTAGACATTTGCTCTCCGAATGCTAAATTTTAAATACAGCTCATATCAAGTAAATAAATAAATACATAAATAAATAAATACTTTAATCGCAAAAATCGTATGGGATTACAAATAAAAGTGTGCTTGCTAAAAATAGATAAAGGGCTTATTCTCAGAAACCTGACACATATCCGGTTTTCTTCATGAGTAAATGTCGCAGATCGCTTGTGTGCAATCTGAGGTCTTTTTTGTTTGGATGCTTGCAATAAAAAGGTTGAAAATAAAAGCCTTCGTTTTGATACCATGCCCTTACTGTATGTGGGTGCGATGAAGTTATATGCTGTGCAAAAGTCTATTGGTTAACACTGTTTTAGCAAGACTTATCGTTTTAATGACAAATTTAAGTTTACAAAGATGTAATACGTTGGGTGCATATGTGTATAACATGTAAATTATACCCGTGCAACGTATCAGTATATTCTAAATTAATAATTTTATTGTCCCCATCCATAAACGTCAAAGACAGAAGAGTTTCGAGCGTTAGACAAGCCGCATTGTTATTATTATCGTTGTCATCGTTATCATTACCATCGCCATTATATTATCACCATTATTATTCGCATAATTATAATTACAATCATAATTACAATCATAATTATTCTTATTATTATCGCCATTATCGTTCATCATTATCTTATTATTATTACCATTGATATTCTTGAAATATTTCCATATTTCCTAATGCTGCCTGGACAATCATTCTACGCACATATTAACAATTAAAACGTGGTGTCATTATAAGCGACTTGTAAGGCATGGTTCCGACTATCAAGACTCGTGGAATGCAACCGAAATGAACTGACGAGTAAGTGCACCTTTCAGAAAACTCTGTGTAATCTCTTTCAATTAATTTAAACATGCACTGGCCGTCGATATATCAGCAACGCTGTTTGTTTTGTTCAAAATATTGAAATATATTACCGATCTGCCTCCTTGCGGAAAGAATTCCCCCGGTTTCCTTCTTTGCACTAACCCGTTCTGAATGCGAGAATCATTACTATAACGGGCAAACACACTTGTTTATGATTGGCCGCCATCATCCGTCTTTTTTTGCGCGGCGGCACTTTTTCAAGTTTTATAAACTTGTGTAATGGGCGCAACGTCAAATAATATATACTGAATACGGTCAAGAACAAATACGCCATTATTGATTGTGCATCTTATGTTCTCCGTTTTGCTTTTAATTTTGATTGCAAGCATGGTCATGTGTAAAAGTGATTAATATGCGGAATGATACAAAAACTATATTCAAAAAGTTATAACGTTTGGTAATATTTTTTCAATTGCCTCCTTGGAACGCAAACACTTTATTCGAAAATTAATCGCGCGATACTCTAATATAAATGTGCATATAGTTAATACAACCTAAAATGTCTCTCGCAAAGCCTTACATTTGTCCCAATTGTCGAATTTTTTGCTAGAGAATAATAACGTATGCAGTTCAATTAGACACTATGTTGACTTTTGAATTTAACAAATATGTTGCGTTTGGATTTAACAAACGATTGCAATAAAGATGTCTACCCCACAAGCTTACATTTACAGGTTGAATTTAATGTGAATGTTTGAATACAAAGAGTTGAAAATTTTGGAAAAGTGCGATGTAAAACCATACGAAAGAGGTGTTATTTTTTATTTACGTATTCTAATAGTAAAAGTAATCGTATGGTATATTTGGTATATTACTGTTGCATACCTGGTTTAGCTACGCCATACAAACTTTTTGGTTTTCGCATGGATATCATTTTCGCCCTTTTGAAAAAACTCTGGTTATGAATAGGTTAATAGCTTTCTTTCAGAACAAGAGCTACAAATCGTATCTCAAACAATTCGTCCTTCTGTGCTTATTATGATGGAGTCATTCAATACAATTGACACCTAGTTTGTTATTGTATTCAAGTCTACTACGACAAGTTAAAGTTTACGTAATTATTACGACAATTATTTATTATATATGCTCTCTTTTATTTAGAAATAATGACAGTAGTCATATGATAACAATGAAATACAAGAAGCTTGGAAACATTACAAATAGGCGAGTTATTATGACTAGATGCTCCCGTAAAAGAGGAGGGGTTTGAAATATTGTAACTTTAATAACGAATATTTTACTTCTTTTCGAGTCTAAAAAACAATATAGTAGACGATGTATTGTTAACGTTTAGATAAAATTAGGGAGGGTGTACAGAAAGAGTTCAAAGGGGCTCAATAGGGTTAGCATCGCAGCCAATATGGTTATATAATAAACAATTATGTTAACAGTAATCCATCGCATCACAATATCAATATACTGCACAAATAGTCCAACGAGTAACAATTATTCCTAATATCTTGTGCGCCTCATGCAATCATCACAGATATGGCGCATATTATGAAGAATTTGATATCATACATAACTCTATGGATATGTAAAGACTCGATATCATGTGAGAATTTGCCCTTATATTAAAAATCGTTAGGCTTGGCCCAACGGTAAATTGGTTAAAAATCATGATGAGTCATGGCATATGAACTATGGTTGACGTTTCAAAATTTCAAGTAATAAATAAATAACATAAACTACCTGCACTGCTGTTAACAATGTGAGAATGACTTGAAGATGTAGAATACCGTCCCGAGTCTCTGTAATTCATGATTTTCTTAAAAAAAAAAATAAAATACTTGACCAGAAAATATACTATACGTCTTGCCACAATACATTAAACATATCCTTGTAAACTGCAAATAATTTTCCCACGCAAGCCTCTGCCGCAGAAGGGAAAATAGACAAGGTTTTACTAATAACACAAGAGATGAAAAAGCATGGTTACTACCGGACATGCTTTTTGCTGTTGCCATTTGATGATCACGAATGTCCGAAATTCTGAAAAAGGGAAGCGATTAGCAATCATAAAAATATTTCGGTATATCGACTTCCATAATGAATACGCCAGGATCTTCGATAAACATTTGCCACAATCGTTGTTCCATAAAAAACGATATATTGCCCAGCAACAGGTATGAGTTCTATGACGTGAAACATTTATAGTGAAAATTGAGCTGCTTGATTGCGTCATAGCAATTATGAGGAGAAATGGTTTTTATCTGTTTGCCAATGCTAAATTGACGTTTGCTTATATTATGCCAGAGAAATTGTGCCACTCTTTGTTGGGCACTGTCAAAGCACAAGGAACTATGATTTCTGCATAATTAACGGAAATGCACACAGCTAAGACAAAAACCTATAATTAATAATTGTATGTATAAAAGTAAGTCCGGGAGCTCTGTTAAAGTAAACTGTGGTACATTTTCAAAAGTAGGTTGCGTAATTACTATTATTACATATGGCCCAGATAACATCGTAAGCTATGTAAATCTCCAAGCTTGTTTTCAAAGTATCTTCTTAATGACCCAACCCGAGATGACAATAGACATCGTCTTAAAGAATTTTTTTTTTTGAAACAACACTCTTGTTTAATAGAATTGTAAAAAAAGACTTGCAAGAAGAGAATAGAAATATGCTTATATTTTATTCAGACACGCTAACTTTTGAAAGCTTGTCTAGCGTTATATTGTAAATAGGATAAACATTCCCGGCTATAGGTTTTCTGTTTCTCTGTTATTTTTAGAGCCAAGGCAAAGGGGATAGATTACAAAGTTACGTACGTATGAAGTTGTTAAAAGCGGGAGGCATTGTAAATAGAATAAACATTCCCGGCTATAGTTTTTTTTTGTTCACTGTTATTTTTGCAAAGATAAAAGTTACGTATGAAATAGCTAAAACGTGAGACTTGCAAATTTCAGTGATGTGGGTTAGCTTTAGCTCTCTTACTAGAGAAGTAAAAATATGGATAACCAATAGTCTTCTAGTCGCGCTAAAAAAGACTTTTTTGATTTTGCTGACGTCAAAAAGATTGCTTTTGAATATTCAGCAAGATGGAAATAACAGAATGAGATTACCAATGTATCAAGTCAATTAAACGTGATCATGGATATTTGATTATTATTAATCGTATGTATATTAATCGTATGTAATGTGGAACAAGAAATGAAAAAGGTCGATCAAAAATAATTAGCCGAACCCTTGAAATTCTGTTCAGTGTTCGGTATTCAATGCCCCCAACCGTATGTTACCCAACGTATCCAACAATGTCGTTATTAATCATATGTCAATGCACACCCAACTGCCAAAATTATACAAACACCCTAAAATTTTTACACTGATAAAACACATGAAACCTTTCTTTGTCGAACTTTATTATCGCTAATATTCAATGAATAAACAAATAGACTGTATATGATTCCAAGCGCTTGTTTGCTTTTTGACAAATCTGCAACAAGTGTGGTAATAGTGTCATCCATCTTATTATACAAATATAGCGTATATGAATCATCCGGTAGCATTTGGTTTCGTAGATGTAAGATATTCTTTTTAGTCGAAACAAATACAAAACAATATGTGCAACAAAGAGTTTGATAAAGTAGGGGTTTCCGTAAATTTAGGGGTGATCGTATATGGATGTGCATATGTATATGAATTTGCGTATGTATATGAATTTGCGTATATGAATGAATGTGCGTATGATTGTGAATGAACGTATGTGAATGAATGTGCGTATATCACGTATCGATTGTTAATATATTGTAAGGCCCTCACCTATGATGTCCTAACAGTTAAAGAGTTTTAGCACTCGGGTATTGCTCTTATACCGTAAGTAGTCACCCAATCAATTGATAATTGCTGTTGTACTGCATTCAACCTAATAAAGTTTGACAGAAACCGACGATAAGGACGAATGAAACACAGGGGAGAGAGAAACACAAGGCAAAAGTCCGGAAAAAGAGGAAAAAACAGTGACCGACGAGAAGGCTCATTAGACAGAGACACACATATATATATATCATTATGAAGCAAGATAATTTTGAGATGGAACTCGCTTTCTTATCTATTGTATCTACCTTTTGCTTCAATAATTCTCACACCCAGCCCATGCTGTGCAGTTTTTTTGCCATGATAATTGCAAAAGTGTAAAGAGACGTGATAAATAACATCTGCTGTGTCACACAACGGTCAGGGGAGGTACCGGTGCGCGAACGACATTTACATCCGCATTGATGCAAAGCATACACCTTTGTTAAACGTGCTTTCCTTTGTTGTCCGCTCGTTGTTGTCGTTTTCATTTTGCATTTACCAGTATTAATTATTTTATTCCTTTCCATCGTTATACTATTGTTCCCACTTTTCTTAGATTGCATAACCGACTTTCATTTTGCCTTCCGTAAATATCACAATCTGCTTAGCAAGTTTGTTCGTAAGCATTTATGTTCTACAAACTCTTCACAGCCGCAAAAATTTCCTCTTATAATATTATAGGGATCCAATCATGCATCCCTCTTTTACTGTAGGGCGTTGCAAAAAGAAACCATAATTGGCATGAATGACGATAACAATGATTATGATTGCCAAGTAAAAACCCTACGAAATCTATATTCACAATGGTTAATTAACATTTCCGAGACAGTATAGACTATTCCCCTTTTCCACTCTGTCATAGCAACCAAGTTGGGGAAACATCGCTCGAATCCAGATAGTTTGCATGTATTGTTCATCTTACGTACGCCTTGACGATCATTACACACAACTCATTTGATGGTCGCAAATGCTCAGCCTCAGATAAACACACTCGCATGCGTTGAAAGCAAACCTGCATGCCGGCATCATATCAAAGCAAATGCCTATCGCAAAAACGGTAATCTGTGTCTCGATGTTACCCTGTTTATGGCAGTCGGAGATGACATTGCGAGATGGAGATTTTCGGACGAGGTTATAATAAGTTTTTTTTTAAGACGAGGAAAAAAAAAAGATGTAGAATAGTAAATTTGGAACATATTAATACGAATATTGTCAACATGAAATTTGAGAGAGGAGGGTCCCAAATTTATACTTTTGGGTGATCTGGCATCATCAGTCCGCACTGTACACATTGTGAGTGTGGCTTCATGCTATTATAGACATTTCGGGAGAGTGTTACACGCACAGAAAGTTAACATGATGTATATTCGGTCAATAATGTTGGGATGTACCAAGACCAAGTTGTTTGATTGATGTCGCTAGATACATGAACCTGTACAGTACATGCGTACTAGTACCTTTCAATAAGACGGCCTTTGTCCAGCTATCAATCCATATATGACGTTATTCGGTTTCTAGTTTCAGTATTTTTGGCTAAACTGTTTTGTATACGTATTAGCAGTTTAGCTAGGTTGTGATGGGTTGCGTATGGATTGTGTATGGATTGTGTATGGGTTGTGTATGGGTTGTGTATGGGTTGTGTATATGAGATTAACTGAGATAGTAGTGGTAGCTAGCACACGGATCGGCACGGGGTCTTAGTCTATCTATATTTGTACATTGTCATCGGCTTGTCTATCCAGCGTTTGATTGGTTCTTTATGGTTGTATGGCGTACGGGTATTTCCGTGTTACACGTTAATACAAAAAAGAACTTTAAACTGCTCGAGTGGGCAATGATTATCCGTTAGCTTAGTTGGACGATTTTAAGAAGTGTGTGAAAAAAAAAAAAAAATGCAGAAACAGAGTAAAAGGGAATGGGGGAGGGGTGGAAAAGAGATGAACTAATACTAATACTAAATTATTTGAACAAAAAGGGATACCTTCCTTGACCCTCCCCTCCTTCCCACTCCCCCTTCTTCTTCTTCCCCAGGAAAGAGAGGTAGAGATAACTATCTGGATAAACAAAGTGGCTGTGTCACTTGCCGAAAGAAGAATGCCGAGTAACATTTAAACTTGTTGTCATTGGTTAAAATCCGGTTAGCTGCGGGCGCTATTATTATTATATATCCCTGCTGGGAGGATTCCATGCGCCGACACATTATTGGGGATATCAGTGTAAAATGGGTTGTCGAATACTGAAAGATCAAAAAAAGTACTAATATCGAGCATTCAGATGTGTGATATAGCGTACGCAACTATTGTGAACAACAGTTAACTCTTTGACTGCAAATATAAAAGTGTTGTGAAAAGTCGTCAGATGATCGATTGCGTAAAGTCTAATAAAGAGCTTAGCTGCTAGTTCTTTAGCGTCACGATTTTCCTCACTTTTGGAATTGGGGTTTTTCATATGATTTGCATTTTAATAGTAACCAAAGTCAAGTAGCTGCGGAAAGCACGATTTCAGCTAGGACGTTTCCATGTGAGTAACAAAATTGAATTCTTTATTAACAAAATAATGGAGAGGAAAGGGTATCGTTTTTCCTTTCCACCGGTATACCGTTTTCCCGGTTTTCCCGGTTTTCCCGGTTTTCCAGCTGCTTTAATTATCTTCCGAGCGCATATCTTCAACATATCCAAGTAGGATACTAAAAGAGTTCAATACGACTCGAAACGTGGACATAACTATGCTAACAATTTATGCTAACAATTGATATAACAAATATTTTGTAGATCCAAACCTACATCAATTCCACGTTATCGAGTCTTGTTTTGCCTTATCAGCATTCCGTTAGTGTTATGAAATTTGCCTAAAAAGCACACAGCAATTGTTAATCTATTGTACCTCCTTCCTTTCCTCTCTCCCCCATCAATTATCAGCCCCCTCAACCTCTTACCATCACCCTCTGACCCTCTGACCCTCTCCCCATCTCAATCTCTCACCCCCTCAACTCTATTTTGAACCATCCCCAGAATACCTATTGCTG
Source organism: Paraglomus brasilianum (assembly GCA_910592345.1). Lineage (NCBI taxonomy): Eukaryota > Fungi > Glomeromycota > Glomeromycetes > Paraglomerales > Paraglomeraceae > Paraglomus > Paraglomus brasilianum. The sequence goes on from CAJVPI010000560.1 coordinate 8,862, forward strand.
TTGTAGAAAATGGAAAACAAAGTTTCCAAAAATTGGGCATTCACTCGCACAGAGTGTTACCCTTATTATCGGGTTGATAATGGTGTCGGCAGGAATATCCTCGGCAAACCTCACTGAATACTCCAGGCCCTCCCCGATAAGGACGTAAGGAAAGTAAATATTACTATTGGTTGATGGTATTTATAGGCAGTCGACATACGAGGTGGGATTGTGGGATTTTGATAAGTTGGATGGATTCTACCGCAGTAGGTGGTCTGGATTACGACATTAGTTAATTTTGTGTCACGTCCCTATAATGAAGCCACTTTTGGTTAACTCAAGCCTAAATACATGATACCAGAATATAGACTTTCAAAGCGAATATCGAGCAATGTTGTTCGCCAGGTGGCATGCAAGGTGAAATACGCGCAGAGTGTGGGTAGTGCGCTAATTTGCAGTACGCGTATTACATAAAGTGTCTGGGTATGTCGATAAAGGATATGTTTGCTCTTTTTCTTTTTCTTTCTTTCTTTGTCTTTTTTTTTTTTTCTTTTCTTTTTTTTTTGGGTGATGGGTACCCGGGCTCGGTTTTGCCGACAAGGGCATTTATTCTCGCTATAGCAATAATGGGTGATATTGGGCATAGTTGGTTCGTTTATTTCGTTTGTTTGTGTGAATTAAATTGAGTAATGTGCAGTATGGCGGCTAAAACAACACTGTTATAATTTGATTGTATTCAAGATGACGTTTGGATGAGGGTGAATACAATGAATACAATGTATGAAAGAAATATATCTGTCCAATAAAAAAGCCCTACCCAAACTTAAAAGAGGAGGGGGAGGAGAAAAGGTTGGTAACATTTGAACGTCAGCATCGTTAAATGCCTGTGCTGTGCAATAATCTAGCGTATTGCTGTTGTCATAAAGCTTATTCTTTTGTTGCTTATTTTGCGCACTTTGCATTTTTCTTTGTCAGTATTTATCCTTGTATTTTTATAGTAAGTACCAGCCACAGGGTAAATACTTTATAATTTATACGCTTCGAGAGGAATACGTTTGTCAGACTATATACAATACTTGTTTTTTGGTAGTTTCAAGTAATGGAATAGATTATTAATGTCTTTCAGACGTTAAATTGATGGGGCCAGACACTTAAGGAGAGAATGGTAAATGATGTCGATTATTGTGTTGATTGAGAAGCAGATCATTTTAGATTATATATTTATATTATTTCATTGTAAATATAAAAGTAGGCAACGTAAAAGATGGGTTGTTCTGGGACGTTTTTCCAGATTCTTTGAATAGGTTCGATGTTAATTTTTGCTCTTTCCAGAGGCGAACGGACATGTTGCTGAACGCAGGTTAACTGTCGCTTGCAGTTGGAGATGTCGAATGCCGGAATGAGCGTTACTCGTCCTAGCCATTGTATAGTGTCCACTGTTCGTGATGCTCAATTTGATGAAATGCTGTGTATTTTAGTTGCAAGTGAGAGTGCAGTTTGTCGTATTCACAGTACTAATCGAGCATACGCGCGTGACGCTGTTTCAAATAATTTATACAGAGGTGGGTGTAGGGACAGGGACTCTATTACTATTACTATGCATACAGTTTTTTAAACAAATAATTTACTTACAATAAAATGATGGCACAAATACATCGAACAAATGACACAACATAAAAAAAATAATAGCACAATCAACAAATAAGCAAATGCAAATAGCCCACAATTATAACAAGAATGACTTGCAGTCAGTAAGCCCATACAACAATACCTTTTATTTTGTTCATATGTCACGTGGACCTGATACATATCATATATAATTTCATTCACACAAACTCCGGATTTATATTTTTTCATCTTTGCGCACAGGGATTAATGTTCCTTTCGATAACGATAAACTGTTGAAAAAAAAAAATTACAGAGACAGCCGACAACGTTGTGTCATAAATGAACAAAACATAATATCGATATCCCTACGCTAACGACCACTCATACTGAATAACCCCGCATTTTTTACGATCTATTAACAAAAATATTCATCAATATCCTCGCACCGAGAATCGCACATCTAAATATTCCACAACACAAGCTTTTTCTACAAAAATATCTTTTCCATATCCGTATATTTGTTTTTGACAAATACGCACATTCAACACATCCACTCGCGTACGCAAGAAACTCTGCGCGTTGACTACTGCCCCACGTAGACTTTTGTCTAAACCAACCACTCGCTATCCAAGGCCACACCCCATCCTTTATCCGCAGCAACGCCCCCCCTTTCTCCCAACCCCATACAAACGCCAACCCAAAAAATTCCTGATACAAAAATTTATCTTTTTGTCGACTCTTACTTTTTGCAATCCTAAAAATCAAAACACCACTCTCCTACCCCCAACCTCTAACTGTTCCCCCCCCACCCCCACTGTTATTATCAAAAATTACGTCAGATCAAATTCCAACACCTTAACCAATCATTTGCTTTTAACTTCATTAAAAGCAAACATTAACTGTTCTCAGGGACAACTTTGCAACTCAGACCTTCAACTGTTAACGATGCCAAGGGTGAAAACACCGGGCGACCCGAAGCAGCAAAAGTATGTGATAGATAATAATCTCCGATCGAATTACATTTAGAAATAGAATTATGATTAATCATGGTGCATGAATAGTCGCTCCTATCTACCATCGAAACTCACTCGATATTTTTTATACACAGAGAGCGTCCTAGACGTTCAACAGCCCACTATGGAGACGAGGCAGCCGCTCTTTATGCTGAATTAGATGCCGAAACTGAAGAAGACGAAGAGGCTGGGGTACCGCAGTATGTCGAGTCAACTTCGACTGCTGCTGCTGATGTTGCTCTGGCGACATCTTCAGAACACATTGAAGAGTTCCAAACACAAGGTATGTATTAATGGAAGCGACTTGCAAATCAAACCCCAATGTTTTCCGAAAGAAGCGTGATTGAAAGTTTAGAAAAAAATATACGTAATGATAATGAAAGACGCCAACATTACCACCACAATACAATGGCCCCCCACGACAACTGCAACAAAACGTAAAAAATAGCAACAGTTTTTCAATGAACAATAGAAGCGACAGCATTTATGACAACCGCAACGCCATAATAACCGCGACAAAAAATTGACCGGGCAACGAACCGGGCCGACAGTCACAGCGATTACAACGACTAGTAATAATAACATTGACTTATAACATATACAACATTAATAATTTTTAATGCGTTCAGGACTATTCAACGCCCCCAATGAAATATAATCTTGACCGTCAAAGTCGTTATAGTAATTAAATTATAGTTAACAGATTCCATATTCCATCCTATGGTTGATTGTATTAGGGAAGAAACCACGTAAGAAGAAAAGACTCGGTAGTATGAGCTATGGTGTAAAACCAAAGAAGCGTAAAGAGTCTCTTACCTCTAACTTTAGAGGCCGTGACTTGGTGTTTGGTAAGAATGCAATAAATACTTGCTTGGTTTTTTTTTTTTTTGTTGTGTTTTTTTTTTTTTGGTAAACTTACGCGGTTAATGTAATTACAAGTGAATCCTCTGGATAAGAAGCTGGCATTCTGGTGGCCTGCCATGGTACGCACGTTTTAACAAGTGTGTTGCGGGACGAGAAAAAAAAAACATTGTCAAATTATTTGATTATTCCATCTCCTTGATCTAATTGCCCATCAATTCACTAGGTCGTTCCTTCTGATGAAGTTGACGAATCCATGACTATAGAATCGCTCGGGGAGAAAGAGTGTATAGTCAAGTATTTTGAAGATGATGCATAGTAAGCTTTCCATCTTTATCAAACGAGCAGTTAGTCTGATCTGATCAAACTTACAAACGATCAATTAATTCGCGTAATAATATCAATGCCTTTTTTACAGTGGAACTGCCCCTCACAGAGATATGAGGATCTTCGATCCAAACAAAGAGCCATTTATATCATATGGAAAAGAGCATGGAGCACAGTTCATAAATCATCCTGCAGTAATAAGAGCACTGGAATGTCTCCGAAATGGAGAACCACCAACCGAATTTAAATGGGATTATTGGATGCGTCCAGCTGGATCTCGACGAACATCTCAAAGCAACTCACCCAACTTTTCTTTCAACCGAATATCTCATTATCCTAGAAATGTAGATCCAATACACGAAATGAACAATGATACTAATGATACTGAAAAACAATTTCGATTGTATGAATATCACATTAACAATAAGGACATTTCAGAGTATAAAAACCACGATAACACGCATCATAGTCCCGCAACGGAATCAACATTTGACCACGATGATAATGAAGAGAGTAGTCTGCAGTTGCATCAATCAGAGGAAAATATTGATAGAGATGAAAATTTGATCAAAGTAGAGCCAACAGACCAAGAGCCCACTCCTTCTATTCCAAAGAAACATCATGACCAAGGTTGTCAAACGGACGCGATTGTTCTCCCCCAATTTTTTGAACCACATCAACAACAAACAGACACTTCTAAGCGAACATACTTTAAAGATCTGCGAGGACGTCGTATGCTTACTCGTTCGCAAACACGAGGAGTTCCAGGTGCAGTCAGTACTAGCCGTTACGTTACAGTAGCACAAATAACCAGAGACAACATAATAGGACATTCAAATCCAGCAAAGGCAAACACAACGAATCATTCAACTGATTCATTACAAGGTGCGGCCAACACGGACATTTCAAGGGATGCCGCGGGTGAGGATATCACCACCCCACCAGTGCGTAAAGAGAAACGCGGCCGCAAGCCATGGAAGAAGGCGTTGGCGGAAGCTTCCAACATGGAACAATCTCAAATTGAAGCCGCTTCAGCATCGACTGCTCCGATACAATCAACTGAGGTCATGTATGTAGTGCCCAAGAAGCGTGGCCCTGGAAGACCGAGAAAGAAACCAATACTTGAACCGGTCATCGTTGAGCAGAGGGTACTACCACCTCAAGAGACCAATGATCATGAAGAGGTCTCGGCTTCTTCGGACACTGGAACAAATATCGCGCGGCGGTCGCCCAAACGACGCCGCGAAACGAGTGTATCTAGTAAGTCCGATAATAATGACGATATCGCTGGATTGAAAAGGAGGACAATAAAGAAAAAACAAGCAGTCAAAGTACCATGGTATAGACGACGTCGTCTGCTTCCGATAGAAGCTTTACCGGCAGAAGATCAAAGGACATTAGCCATGTTTGATTTTAATTCTGATGTTAGCGCCGAAGAATTGGAAGGGCTGTATCAAAAAGCATACAAATATATGAAGGATTTGAAAGTCGAATACAGAAACCTAAAGGCACAAGAGAGGAAGCTAACCAAGCAGATCAATGCGCGGATCAGAGAAAATTCAACAGCTATGATAAGGGCCAGTCCTGATCCAATCTCACCTTTGAGAGAGACTGGTTTTGACTAAAACTTTGTATGCCTGATGTCCTATATCGTATGATCTCTTCGTATGCCTATGTCCGATGTCCTATATCATATGATCTCTAATTTACGGGATTCTACCAGCCATTATAATCTGTGGATTCAGCAGTTGGATGAATTTAAGGATTGAATATAAGTTGTCATTTACGTATAAATTTGTAATAAAGTTATACCAATTTATTCTTCTAATTGTTTGGACGATTTATTACTGCTTTATAGATATCCATTTAGCATATTATTTTATAACGTGAATTTCATTAGGCATACACTACATCTGGCTCAACGTCAACGCGCCCACTCGTTTCGAAGAACATTTCGAGTTTCGGTGGCAAGATTGCTGGGACGCGTTTGACTTTGGGCCGTTCTCGATATGATATACAGCATGTCGATGATTGTTTATATATGTTCATATTAACCTTGCTGTTTATATTTAGTTCAACTTTAGAAGGATTTCTATTTCTATTCTGATTCACAATGATGTTAACTTTTTTTTTTCTTGTAACGATCGGGGGGGGAGAGGGTTTTAATGTTCTTTCAATGCATCACTATAAAGATGCCAATAAAGAAACATGTCAAAACTTTTTACCATGTTCCTGGTACCGTGCAATGTGTTTTGTAAAAAGGTATAATATTAAAAAAAAAAAAATAATGTGGGTCTGCAGGGATTGCCAGGGAAAAAGATTTAAATATTGCTAGGCAATTATCAGACAATGTATTCGCTCTTAGAACAGTTTGTAGAAATGCTCTAATTTTCCGAGAAAAAATCAGAGATTAAAAGAAAGGCTTTTTTTAAATCATAATTTTTCAAGGTCTGTTTACTGTCAACCAAAAACTCTTGCACCACTGAAAATACCGGTATTTCCACGACCGATTTGCCGGTTATAACTACGCGAAACGTGAGGATGGCAAACCTTTTTGAATTAAGTTGTTATGTAATGTATTGGCATCTTCTTTTGTATCGAGCCGTTGTGCATAAACCATAAACGTAATTGATAATGATATTTCTTTGCTATAATCAACATCTGAACGTTACAAGTTGGAGGGACGACTCTGTTCTCTCAATATCAACACATGAAACAATGCATATTTATACTATTCTATCCAAAATGGTACTCGTCGAATAGAATTCTCGAGTCTTACTGTGAGAAAAAACGAAAGACCTCACTATATTAACCCGGTAACCTGCAAGTTATTGTTTTGCCACCACCGTTGCGCGTTGAAAGAGTCACTAGTATATTGAAGATGGTAAAATTACAGAAGAGTTTTTGGAAAGAATTAAGTTATTCAGATGGCGTTAATAAAGGTGTTGCGAGAATTTAGACACGTCGACAATCCTCAAGAGTATATGTTAACGCACGGATCAAATTATACGATACCAAATCGTAATAAACAAGTAAACTCTTCAACTATATTTATGTTGGACAAGACTTGTCGATATCCTCCCCCCCTCATTATTGTATTTATTGATAAGGAAAAAACGCGAATATAAATCTAGCCACAAGTGATAATTATTACTTGATTCACCGGTTGGTGTAATAATCAATAATACTTCACTGTTTGTTTGTCGTCGTTGTCGTCATCTCGTCATCGTTCCTGTTGATGTTGCATTACACCGTAAAGATGGTAAGTTTACAAAGTACGGACTTGATCAAAGAATGCAAATAATAGCAGCCCATCTCGATAAAATATTCTTACCGCGTCGTCCAAATCACTATATTATCCAAATCCCATATAGCAGAATACAAGCTCTCGTTAATAAGTTATCTCTTCTTCTTTGACGAATCAGTCATTGCCCGAAAGAATAGTAAAAGTTCCATAACGAACATGAATTCCTTGAACGCACGTTTCCATAACTCAAGAATCCAACTCATCTTCGCTTTTGTTATTTCTTGTTCTCTTTGTAATACCTGCGGGCCAGTCAACAGCCTTTCTCTTTTTTTGCCTGCTCTTATTCTTGAGCATTTTGTAGCCGTTGGTCGCAGGAGATTCTACTCTTAACTGTAGTGCTTTCTCATACGTTGAACTCGACATTGAAAAGAGCCGATCGCTAGCAAGTATTGGTAGCTTTCTTTTCTTGTCCAAGATACTGGCATGCTTTAGATAATTATCGAATCCACGGATAAGGTTTCCGCCGTGATGTATGGTATCAGAGAGGTAGTCGCCCTCAAAGTTGTATATTTCCCGTTCCAAACGAGCCAACTGAACGTCGAGATCAGACTTTTTGTGGTTGAGGCCGTCTAACTCTTGTCGCAGTTGTTCATATCGTTTGTAAGTGAGCTGGTGATCTTCTATTTGTTTCGAAACGTCCGGCATTCTTTAAAAGTCGTTTCGCGTTATATCGTTATGCATGAGCATACGCGCATGAAAAGAACACACGAATTTCACGTGATTAGGATATCCATTGGATGACGAATTCGGGGAAGGTTTATAAAGTGAGTCTTTCTAAATATTAATGAATAATGTCATTCAAACTGAAAGCTAAATTTGGGGCAATATGCAATAATTTGAGATAAAAGTTTTTCTCTGATCATCAACGGAATTGTATTATTATTAATAATAATTACGAACAACATTTTAATTTACCTCTCCGGTCGATGTAGCGCTGCCAACGTTCGAGTCGCGCGCAAACTTGAGATTGCAGGTCATTTTAGATATTTATGGCTACACCGACTTAAATAATAATAAAACCATTTAACTTAATTAATGTTTCAGGGATATCCGTTTTATAAACAAACATAATATATTGCGACGTTTTCCTAACTTGTTCGATAAAAATAGCAAAGCAAAAGCCTTCCTTTATAAAATCGAAGTATTAACGTAATTGTAATGGGCATGAGTATGCCTGCTCTTCTAAAGATCTGCGCGGTCATCTCTCATTTCCCAGTTAAAGTTATATAATAGCTTGAACCGTAAAACCAGAACCTGAACATAAATAAAATGTTGAAATAGTTTCTAAACCTAATCGGCATCAAACGTTAAAACCTTATACAGTTTTACGTTTAATGTAGATACACATCCACGTGCTAAAGTATTGGCAATAAACTCCTTTTGTCGAATACTATCGAAGACTGATTTTAATTGGTAACGTCATATTTCTTTAAATATTTTTGATGCTAGACGGATTTCCCTCGTTTTAATCTACCTCAGTTATATTTTCCACTCAGATATATCCCCTTAATTATATTAATATTAAGCAAATTTATTGACCATATGTATCATTGTATTACACAATAAATTATGTTGTCTCTATATTTAATATTAATATGTGTTAGAATATGTCGATTATTTGCTTCATTTTAATTTGGTTGGTCACAATTCTCGATACAGTAAAAATCAGGCCACAAAATCAGGCCACAAAAATCAGGCCATAAATTCAACAAATCAAGTCACTAATTCAACGTCGAGACATACTAAATCAGGCCGTAAATCAGGTCATACATTAAATCAGAAAATAGTTTAGTCTCATTAGCGTTATACCATTGGTCATTCACCTTTGCTCATTCATGCTTAAGCCAGAGACGACGAAGATACTGCCTGCAGAAACAACTCTTGCCATTACAGATGGCATGGATATGGATCAGACTGATGATATTAGCTGAATTAGTTTTAGCTCTTGATAGACTTAGTATCGTAGATAGTTTAACAGCAGAAGAGTATGTTCAGATAGATAATAATTTGGTCAGTGCAGATTTACCTACAGAAGAAGAACTCATCGAAGAAATTCTTCTGACTGAAGGTGTCTTATACCAGACAGAAATAGATGTTTAAGTAAAGGGAAGAAGCAAGTATATCCATAAAGGTAGGAAGAGAAGCACTTGCGACGGCCAAAAAAAGAGAATTTGCAACATTAGATACATTGCGCAATATAATTCGGCGCTTAGATGAATCAGTAGATAGGTTAAACGTCTCTGATAGAATTTATTAACCAATAAAATTGCATGATATTATCTATTTAAACGCCATACCTTAGTTATATCCCACCTCAGGTATATCCCCAAAAAGGTAGAACTAGTTATATTTTCAAGAGAATACCAATATGTCGATTATTTGTTGGTGGAACTTTTTGTATACATGAAATTGGGCAATGGATATAAAGTTCTATCTATTAGAAAGCTAGTATACTTCTCTTTAGATAATCGGTAGTATGTTCAATTTGAGTTGTTATTAATATTCAAAGTTTTTATTCTACCATCAGATGGCGTCGAAGCATTATTAAATGGTATACGCAAACTTAGTTGATTTCGTTTCAAAGAATGCCCTCTCTTGGCAATGCGATTCTTCGAACGATCGATTCTATGAAGCACCGCATTATTTATTTCCTGTATGCTCGGAAATAATTCAAAACCAGTAAGTTTTAAGGTTCCGAATGCATGTTTTTATACTTAATTGGATAAACTGTATCACTATTTAAAGTTGGTCAAGTGATTTGCATGTGTTATACCACATTCGGACATATGTTTGTAGAACACCTATAAACCAATTACAGACTTACCCGCAGCGAATGTTCAACGAATCAGAGTTATATAATGCAGATATTCCCTCTCTCTTTTTTCCCCTAACCCTTCCGCGAACCCTAAAAAATAATTTCGAAAATAATAATTTCGAAAATAATAATGTCTGAAAACACAAACAACAGCAGTCCACGTTTACGGTCCTCTTCTCCTGTTACTCCACCAGATTCCCGTAAGCCTCGGCAGAGATGGACTGAAGAAGAGACTAACGATCTTACGAATGGCTGTTACGAGGTTGGTAACCAAAGCAAAATGTTGTCTGACCTTCCAAACCGTTTGAAAATCCATAAAGCTTGTCCTTTCCCATTATATAGCATGGTGTAGGGGCATGGAGGGCAATATTGAACGACCCCAAATATTCGTTTAATAATAGAACCACTGTTGATCTAAAAGACAGGTTTGCTTGTTGATAATTCATGCGTTGTTTTTTCTTTGTCTTTGTACAATTGTTGACTTTTATTTGATGAATATAGATTTCGTACTTTATTCCCAGAAGAATACATACGTTTGTATGATGCAAAAAAAACGACGATACCCAAGAAGTATCAAGGCAGAACATTACCTCTGCCATCAACACCTTTTGAGAAAGTACAAGGCAGAAGGGTTCGTAGGCCTTTTAGGCCTGACGAGGACGTTGCTTTAAAGCGAGGCGTGGAGCATGTGAGTATTCTCTATAGCTTGCAATTATAACCTCATGTTTGGACTATATTGATGGTATCGTAATTTTTTCGCAGTATGGCGTAGCGTGGGCGAAGATTATGAAGGATCGGGAACTTGGTTTGAGCCACAGAAAGAGTACTGATCTTCGCGATCGGTGTGTTTGCTGCCAATCGCAGTTTGGGCTGTAAACTGTCTAACTTACGATGTATAATGTCTAATCAGTTGATATAATATGTCACATAATAGATATCGTAATGCATTTCCCGAAGAATACGAAAGGTTAGGATATTCTCCTAAGCAGAAGAAGTCTTACACAATGAGCTATGCGTCGAGAGATAGCCCTTCGCACGACAGTCAGGGTGTCGTAAGTATAGTTAAAATGTCTTGCTTGTAACCATTGCTGCATTCACGTATAGGTCTCATCTTGGTATTCCGTGCTTATTTACTCATTAGCATCAGAGGCCAACTGCCATGAACTGGTCTCCTGGTGGTCAATCTGTTATATATTCACATCCAATTGAATCATCTAATTTTGACGAGGTCATGTCGACTTCTGATAGAGATAGTGATATTGGAATAACCCAGACATCGAGAGGCAGTTGGTCTCAGGAGGTTGAAGGAATACAACCCACATACGTTAAGACTCGTAGTCATAGAATGGTATCCAGAACATCCAGAAGCCTTAGATAATAGATTTAAAGATGATCGTCAACGGATGACTTTTTAATAGATATTGATAATCTCAAAATCACATGTTCACTACTCATTGTTGTACTATTGTCAGTGGTCAACCTTGATTTAGCAAAGGTCGATATGTACGTACATCGACATAGTATCCCGGTATAAGCTTTCTTCCCTTTTATGTTTACAATCTACATTATCTGAAATTTTTATTCCGTTCATTGCTACGCTACATTCAGCTTGCCTTTTGATACAAAACCGTAAAGTTCTAATGTTTAGTATATCTATTCAGCTTGCAGCCTACTCATGCCCTTTGGTCTCTTACTTCGGCCTTATCGACAATTGTTTGAATAGTATTTCGGGAAATGATATATTTCGAAAAGCTCCCACTGTGTCTGGCTCACAATAAACCTCGTTCTTCGGTTTTAGGTGTTTGATCAAGATGTTGATTCATTTTCCCGGTCAAAGCTAACTTAAAAGATTCAAATCCTACATCGCAATGCCGAAAGCTAGAGATTACCAACCAAATAATTAAACTATGCTCCATTCAACAAGAGCTCCACACGAAGCTTACCTGTAAACAAGGTATACTGTCCCAGTGAAGACAGTGCCTAATTCTCTCGTGTCCATAGTGATTTTATCCAAATGACCGTAACCGGAGTGACAGTGAACGTTAACTGAGGCATCCACAATTGTAAGTTGGGTCTACAAGCATTTTTTTCTATCATAAAGTCGTTTTCCGCATCTCTTTGCGTCTGACGCCAAATTGACTAACCAAAAACCAGAAATATCATTGGCAGAAATCTTGCTCACGTGATCGTAAATACGGTGGTATATAGTCGCAGTCTTATGATCAAAGTATGAACAATGTCAAGAGTATTAAAAGAGAGTTATTACGATATCCTACGCATTCACAAAGAAGCCTCGTTTAATGAGATCAAGTCCAAGTATCAACAGTTGCTACTTCTAGTAAGAACAGTCCATTAATTCATTAACTTGTACTGATTGATTACAGCGACAATTCACACATTTATACTTTGAGTAGTATCATCCAGATAAAGTAAGACAGAATATTGGACAAGATGAAGCAACCCATCCAGACGATGAGGGTGAAGTTGATAATCCACTGATTCACAAAATCGTTGAAGCATGGCAGACACTCAAGAATCCTGAAAAGAGGAAGGCATATGATGCACTTATCACTGGTAATTGAATCATGTTGCTACATTATTCTCGAGTTAAACATCTGATATATAAATAATATGAGTAATCAAACACAGCATCAGAATATGCTGAAAATCAAGAAATTATAAATGCAGAGGTAGACTTGGATGAAATGAATTTTAACGAGGGTGAGTATATTTAGGCATAAAATAAATCTACCATTACCACTTCCTGACCTGATTATACGTGAAAATAAAACAGAATCAAGCACTTATTCAACAGGATGTCGATGTGGTGGATCATATATAATAAGCGAACATGATATGGAAGAGGGAAAGGATGTTGTGGGATGCGTAAACTGCTCGTTGAAAATAAAAGTACTGTATGACGTCATTGATGAATCTTAAACTATGCATCGACCTTTTTTTTTTTTTTTCCTGTCAACTATTATACATCATGATCATTGGCATCGGAACTGACATCATACATCTCCCGAGAATTAAAGCCATCATCTCGAGAAGCTCGGGTTCTCTTTCACAATTCACAAGGCGCATCTTAACGCGACAGGAACAGAATGAATTTGAACAAATAAAGGATTTAAGCAAGATTATAAACTATTTAGGCGTAAGGTAACTGATAGACGCGACAAGAATCGATCGGTTCTATTATATTTAATCATGTGATCGCCATTGTTCAGATGGTGTGCCAAAGAGTCTGCTTACAAAGCACTCTTTCCATATTATAAACTTACTTGGAAGGACATGTACATAACAAAAGACAACGGTCTGTTGTTTCTATTGCTAAAATTTTTAGCGTAATGCATGGAACAAATTTAGCCTCACGATATCGTCATATCTATTATATTTTGTTTATATACAGCCAAGCCGCATCTGATGGTTGACGAAAATGTACGCAAGCATGTTGGCATGACAGCAATCCATCTATCAGTTTCTCACGATGGAGAATATGCAATTGCGTATGTTCTAATTGAAGGGACGCACAAAGATAAAACTTTAATCTTCGCACATTAAATTAGTCTCAAAGACCGAAAGTACAAATATACAAATTCTATTTTTGGCATGATTCATAAATTGCAAACAGACTTTGCCATTTGCAGTAATCACCATTGTGTTTTAGCTTCCTCAGACGTTCTTAATTATTCCCTCGTCTTTTGCTCTTTGCTCTTCTTTTCTTTCCTTCCTCGAATGCAGCAGCCTGTTCTAAAGTCCTGCCAAGATTATCTAACGGCTTAACTTTGTATATTCTCACTATCCAATTATCGGTTGTGTATGCTTCCTCGAGTGTATGTAGCTTCACGTTTCCTGGGGGTAACTTGGCTCCACGGACACGATCGACGCCCTGACCATTAAACAACTCGTTGTAATTGTGATAACTCATCTTATACATGATACTATTCCTCATTGTGGGAGAGGCCTCACTGTCAACGCGGTATTCGCCGCGTGCATTGAAAAACTTGCTTTCTTGCACATCGTTAGGATACACTCCTTCAGCGATACGCACCATCCACAAAAATTTGTTTATATCGTCTCCACTGTATGCGAGAAGACCTCCGAATATGATAAGAACGTAGTCAACGTCATGGCGACGCATGATCTCGTATGCTGTATCCTCATTACTCGCCATTGCTTTACCGACAGTTGCAATGTGAGTGTTATTCCAAGTATTGTTATCTACAAGAGTAGTTCGATCTGCCATTCCCGAAATCTGGTAACCATAATCCCACCATGACATCACCTTTGAGTTGTAGTCGGTATTCTTCCTTAGCCAATAATATGCTTCGCGGAAGTCATCAATTATAAATTGATTTCCATCTTGCGTTCTTGATGCCAATACAATCGATGGAGAAGAATAAGCACCTGACGTTACCCACGTACAATGCCAGGCAAATATAAACAAGAGAAACAAAAAATTGGACAACACTATAAGTCGCGTGTCTATCCCATACACTCCCCAATGATTATTATTATCCTTCTTCTTTGTTGTCTTTTTATCTTCGCTCTTAGCATTATCTCCCGGTTTTTTGCTGCTCGGTCCCCCATCTTTCTTTGCTTTTTCGTCTTTGGTTGTTTGAGTGTTGGACGACAGATCGGTGGTATCCAATGTCGATAAATCCATGTATGTGTCAAGCAGCTTGGACACCGTTACTGCGGCAGTCACGCATACAATCGGAGTAAGAGTAAGCATCAATCTGACCATCACTCCAGCAAAGTACGATGCTGTAATGCCATACAGTATGACAAATACGTGTTCATCCCTGAGCTCTTTGAAACAAATGTAAATGCCAGCAGGAAATAGAAAGACCAACATTTCCAAATCAAAGAAGAATGACGGCCAAGCAGTAGGCTGATGCTCAGAGACAGAGGCAATGATAGGAATATGCTTCTTAGCGTATCCTGTATCCCACAAAGAGTAGAATCTTCCAGTCCATGGAGCTATGTATCCGGCAGCCGTCAGCAATACCAATGCAGAAAACATAAGTACAAACGATAATACGATAAACCCTTTAAATAGTATCTGGAACTGATTTGATGACAAGTGACTTCTGACAAGTTCTACAAAGGCAATAATTTGGAGCAATCCGAAGATACCTGTATGACAAGGCAAAAGCATTATTGAGAAAATGAAAGCAGTATGACAAGTTCAGAATGCGGTTGAAATGTCATTGCCAAGAATTACCAAGTGCAGCCATATGTTCACTTGTTCTTGTTGGTTGAAACCCAACAAACGGTATTTGCATAGACATCAAAGTGCCAAGAACATAGAAAGATGAATATGCGACGTAAAGACGACTTGAAAATCTTCCCATGAGAACGAGAACTAATACATGCAAAGGTATCAGATTTATAATAAACACGTATCCACCTACGATATCAAAATAAAAATAAAGTGACGTTAGTTCAATGACTCAAATATATCAAGTGCTACTAAACGTAATTGACAAATGTTGACCGTAACATGTATGCATTAAATAATAATAGTCCAAAATCATTCTCATCACACAAGCACCCGCCATTGACACTTACCCCAGGCAGCAACCATATAGAAATAAAACAATGCTGTCAAAGCACCCCAATATGCAGACCCAATCTTCACTGCTTTTATCCACAAATAAAACGTGAACATCAATAGAAATATGGCAATGCCCTCATTGTCATAAGATCCCGCAACAGAACGCGAGATATACCCGGGAGCAACACCAATAAAGGCAGCCGCCAACAGCCCAGCTGATGAATCCTTTATCTCACATGTAAACAAATATGCTGCATAGGCAGTGATAGAAGAAAATACAGGAGCCAAGAAGACGCACACGTTCCTAATGTCCACCGGAAAATTAACAGCATGTAACACGTTGTATATCACGGCCGAGGTCGTCATTATCCCCGGAAATACCGTCCCGCCCACGACACGACCAAGAGGGTACCATGATCTATCATCAAACCAATTCCAGAATTCGTAAAATCCATTCGCAACTAAATGCTTAGTCGTACGAAAGTTGAACCAAGGATCGAACTCGTGGATGACACTTTCAAACCGGACAATGCTAAACAATCGACTGCCGATTGCTGTTGTGGCGATAAGAGCAAGAATAATAACCTTCAGTAAAGAAGCTTGGTTCTGGGATGTTAGGCCAAGGATCTTCATGACAGGATCGACATGTAAGTAAAGTATGTGAAAAAATTTGGATTCTCGTTAAAGCAACCACTGAGCTGCAACGTCAGAATTGAACACGTGTTCCCCGCATATCAGTGCATGTTACTCTACAGGATAATATAGTAATAGTGAAGGAAGTTATCGTTATGTGCTGAATTCCACATTTACATACAGTATGACGGAATTTTTTCACATTCAATCATATATTGCTTAATTAACTAGTGTCTCGCCTTCCATATTGTCATTGTTATGTAAGTCCAACAATCCGAATTTTATTTTGCCCGCAAATTTCGTATGCAACACGTCGACTACGCATATTTTAGTAAAACGCCTTTGATTATTTCACGGACATTATGGATGGCCATTTCGACTTATCTAGGTTATGCTTCTTCTTAGCTAATACAGCAAGGTGACGCGTCGTAAAAGCTGAATTTCAAACCCCAAGAATTTTGGCCTGCGATCAACGAAATGCCCATTTATTATTTGCTGAAACATTATCGTTCTGTCAAAAACGTGAAATAGCTTACGCCGACTTTAAAAGTAAATAGGCGGGGAAAAAACCCGAAATTTGCAACTTATAAATTAATAACATGTAAAGAAATAATGCTTGGTGTTAATATCAGAGTTCGTAAATAAACACGCTTTGTAATAAGATTCCGACAATCGTAATGGGTAATGAATTGACTATTTAGATTATTTGTTTATAATGCTAAAAGAGCAGTTTTGACAAGTCTCCAGAGAAAGTCGTTAACGGGGTATCACGATATGGGAAAGAAGAACAATGATGATATATTATATGCATCTTCAATAATAAGTTATGGAGCACAAGTTAATATAACGACTCAGAGGAAGAGAAATGTCAAGTATCGGACATTATAATTATAGTCATTGTTAACGCAATCCGATTGCAATATTTATTTTTCTGTGTCAATATCGATGTAAAAGTCTATATAAATCTAACTAAAATCTACAATACGAAAATGTCTTTGATTAGATATCATGATTTCCTGCGATCGGTTGATTCAATGTTTTTATAGCCATTTAAACCAACGTCGTTTGTGCTGTGATTCAACATATTTCTACCTTTCACGCGATCTGCCATTTTTGTCTTCTCAGCCTGTTTAACATACGCTTCCAAACCTATACCAGTAAAGACCAACCCAACGGCGAACCATTGATTACGACTCAGATGGTGATCAAACAAGAATACGGACAGAAGCATAGTAAACAATTTCCTGGTCACCGTGATAGTAACTAGAACCAAAGATTCAAAATTCTCAAGAGTGAAGAATATAAAGCACTGTCCCAATGCACCAAACGATACGAACAAGAGAATGTCCTTTAGAACGGCAGGGTGCCTCTGGCAGAAAGCGATCGCCAGGCCTAATTCCTGAGACCATGGCATCGACAGCCACGCGAAAAGGAGAAGTGTTGTGAAGATGTTCATAAAGAACATCATTTGTTGGCCGGTTATCTTGTACATATGGAACACCTGATCTTGAGTCGAATTAACATATCCGTCGATGACTTGATTGATTAACAGAAGCATTATTTCTTTACATGTTATTAATTTATAAGT
>CAJVPI010000561.1:0-26528 GCA_910592345.1 Paraglomus brasilianum
CAAGTGGGTTTGCCTAAACAGGATCAATCAACCATCTCTGGGATCAAAACCATTTAGGACTTTACAAAAAATTATGCGAAGTCGCATTTAAAAATTGTATTCGATAATGCTCACCTGACATCTACCACGTTCGTAAACATCCCTCACTCGCGAACTGAGGTGGCGGCATATCAAATAGGTGCCCTAACCAGTAGGACTAAATATCCTAACCAGTAGGAGTGAATATCCTAACCAGTAGGACTGAGTATCCTAACCAGTAGGACTAAGGGCTATGTACAGTTGTTTGTTGGCATCCATGGAGGGAAACCCAGGTATTTATACTTATTGCGAAAATATCCTGAGATATGGGACGGGGGACTTTCGATTGGGTTGCGCGTAATAGTAATACTTTACATATATTCCCCGTTTTACAATTGTTTATGTTGCGGCGCCCTGAAATATTACACGCGTACACGCGTATGTAAACAGTCACCCCTTTCCCCATTTTGTCAAAAGTGTAATTCCTGGTTCTTCACATAACTTTCTTGTCTTATCTTTTATCATGCATAAATTGACCGCGATTAAAATTGTATTAATGCAAACTAAATTTGGTTTTGGTATCAGCACGTCCGCTTATCACCGTATGTTATGTTTACTTTTTTATCAGGCGTTTTTTCTTTACAAAAAATCTTTTTAGAAAAAAAACATGCCACTATTTCATAATACTCCATTGTTTGTATACTGAATATGAAAGCGAAAAAGTAGCTTAGTTAATATAATTTACGCAAACCTATTAAAGCAAGTGCCTGTAACCGTTGTGTTGCTGTCCATATACATTATTGTTATTTTTCTACCCGAACACTCGTTGGTACCAAAAAAAAAAACACTTTTCTTAGCTTGACACTCAAATTAACACATAATTTACGGTATTTATTACAATTATTTTGTCTATTGATACCGGTCTGATAATTTATTTCTCTTTGAAGCTTTAATAGGATACAATGCGATTGATACTTTGCATCATTGTTTTAACGCTCACTACGTAATCAGATTATCCCGACGCTTATCATATCTGACGGTCAAGGGGCTGCGACTATCATAATAATAGTAAATTTACTACAACTGGATTACAAAATGTAGACAGAACTCGTTAACTAAGGCATTATCTTCGAAGAGATGCGACCTCGAATTGGGCATATTCAAGTAACGTAAGTTTTCCATCCATTGCTTCTTATTAGCGTGAAAGAAATTATTGCAAGAATAAAAGTATCGCAGTTACAATTAAGTAATGCAAATGGCCCCAGTGTACGTTGCGACAAATAATTGGAGGACACGAACGGGCAAAGAAACTGGCTGGTTTTAGAATCAATCTCACCGTACAAACATAACGTGAACTAGATGCTAAAATTTTAATAGATTTGCAAGTTGTGTATGATTCAGAATTGGAAATTGATTCAAGACGTAACGTGAGTGAGAAGTTGAAGAAACTTGTACGGTGAGAAGTATTTGTTCTACTTGAAGAAAAAATGCCAAGCAATTGTAGCGTTTGCCTGGATATCCCGAAACGTGAATCGTGGTTTTCGAAAGATTGAATTTTACAAAAGACTGTGTGAGGAAAAGCTCATCAATCCGAAAGTTCTTACTTACCAACAAGTATACTACTGGGCCTAAAATTCTCCGTTCAACAATATGTCACAAATGTCTCTGTCTCTAATCAACTTCTTTCAAGAGCTGGTCGATCAAGGGTATAAAGTCTTCTTTTATCTTGAAAATGACTTCGTCCGCGCACTCGGCTTTCCTACGACAAATAATGGTAGTCTTGTAACTGTTGTTCGATGACATCTAGCCTATCCAATTCTGCATTACATTGGTCTAATTTTAGCTGCAATAATGTTTTTTCTTTAAAAACAGTTTTTATTACAAAAATTCATTTGGCTAATATATAGACGAATATGGTACAAGTTACCCAAATTATGCAGGTTTGATAAGCTCAGTGGGCGCAAGTTATTCTTCAAGGAGACATTTAATGAACTATCCAATGTATACTTATTTACGTAATATTTAATAACTAAAGCATGAGCTAAACTGCTCGACAAGAAAGAGCTTGGTGCGTATAACATAATAGAGCACTTTATGGGTCAACAAGACAAAGATTCAAATAACGCATTCATGCCTGATTGATGATGTTACTTGCTAGTCCATGAATGGCTAAGTGTGACGAAAGGTTTAACTATAATTGATGCCACTAGTACCGTTTATTACTCCTCTAACTAATAATACAGTAAAGTCCTATATATCGCCAAAAAAATCAGAACATTAGCCTTGCGGCTATGCTGTACACTGTTGATGTCATTCATTACTTTTTAAATATACACACATAATTGAGAGACGTAAAATTTCATTAACCTAGTTCAGCCAACAATGACGGACGTGGGCAGTAATTTAAAATAATCGTGAATTTTTTCCTTGGCTTTTAGGTGTCCAGCTGACGAGGCTTTCGACAACCATCCACGTGCGGCATCCCAATTACCGTCGTTATAGTAACATAAACCTAATTTATATGCGGCATGCGTATTACCCTTTTCAGCGGCTTCTTTATAACACTCGAAAGCTTTCGTATTGTCTCTCTCTGTTCCTAGTCCAATCTCGTGGAACCAGCCAACTATGAATTTATGTCTGGAGGACTTTCGAGCTAAATACTGAAACTCTGCAAAAATATCGCCTGGATTAACTTCGTATTTCTTGAGGCATACATTGATTGCTGCCTTGGACTTTATAAATCCATTGATGTAATTACCCTCCACCAGTGTAATAAGCTTATCAGACGACCATTCTTCTGGAGCAGTCGTATTAGTACTTTGCACTATACTCTTTTCGGGGCTTGCTTTGCTCTTATTTTCTGCTAAAACGGACCGTTTTACTTCAATATCATTCGATGTGACTTTTGTTGTACTGTTTTTCTCACTAGCTTGAAGATTTACCAACGTGCTTCTTCCACTTCCACTATCGTTAACGTAATCGTCACTGTTACTGTTTTCTTTTCCATCTTTAACTTCATTGTCATCTTCAACTTCATCGTCGTCTTCTTCTTCTTCTTCTTTTTCTTCATCATCATCATCATCTTCTTCATCTTCTTCTTCTTCTTCATCATATTCTTCATCTTCGCTGAAGTCCCCCAAGTCTAGTACTCGCAAGGTTTGGTGCGTTTTTGCCACTTCTTTGTATATATCATCATCGTCATACAGCTCTTCAAGTCCTAAGCGGGTGATCCATAAGTTTCCTCTATCTCTCGGTTCATATTCGAGTAGATTTTCGATTTGTTCTTTATAGGTGGTGTGAATTTCCCTTGGAAGTTGTTCCAGAAGCCTACTAGCATGATCCTTACGACTTTTCTCTTTACGGATAGCCTCAGCCGTTTCGTTTGCATATGGACATTTACCATTAAGGGCAACTTCATTTGTCAAGTTAGGAACCGCGATATTCATCCGGTTAGAATAAGATCAAAGAGTCAAACACGGAATGTGATGAAAACAAGACAAAACAGCATACCTGACCACATAATTAATCCAAAGGAGTAAATATCTGACAGTTTAGGGAATCTCCAAGTAAGAAACAATAAAATCAGTCACATTCTGACAACTCTTTGTAAATTTATATTCCCAATACTCACTCTTTGAAAAGATTCCGCATAGTCTCATTCTTAACCACCCTTTCGGGGGCAACCCAAGCGATGGTCCCCCCTGCTTTATTACCACGCAACCCTAATTCCATCTTACTAGAGCTAACACCAAAGTCTGATATTTTTGGCGTCAAATTGTCTGTTAACAGAATATTCTCTGTTTTTAGATCAAAGTGCACAATGTTCTGTTCGTGACAATAAGTAAGACCAAGCGCAATGTCATGACATATCTTGGATTTCACACTCAATGGAACCGTGTGAGTCTTGAGATAGGATTTTAGATCTCCCTGCTCAGCATATTCTAGTACGAGAGAGTATGAAGGAGCAGTCTTTATGACGCCGATGAATTTCAAGACGTATTGATGGTCGAGCTGGCAGTGTGCGGTGAGTTCCTTCAGCACTAAGCCGAAGTCAGCTGTATGCTGTAGAAGTGAAACGGTATTTAAAAAAGGTAGTAATTCAATCGTTAAGCGAAAATGGTAAGATTGGAATAATCCATTATTTAAATCACATTAAGACTAGCTGCAATTTCATTATAGCATTGCACCCTACCTTGCTCTTCTTAATAGCCACTTTTACGTTTTGATAAGTACCGCTGTACACTTCGCCCATTGCTCCTTCACCAATAACTTCTCCCATGGAGACGAGCTCTCGTTTCAGAAGCATTCGCTTCATGGCTTAAAAAATCAAATGCAAGGCCAGCTAGTAGAATAAAATGAACTGCTCTTGTCCTTAAACCATCCATACAAACAATGTTTGACCACTTTAGTGGTACAGAGTACCATAATGATATGGTTTCAAAAGTGTTCGTGTTTTTCGAAGTTTTGAGTTAAGACTGAAGATGAGTGTATGTCATTATAGAATATAATGTTTTATTAGAGCAAAGAATGGGGTTTCGGGGCTTCGCCTTCGTCTTCATTGTCGTTGTCCAATCATTTTAGTGGTTAGTAAAGGTCTTATTACTGCTCAGCGAAATGTACTTGCATTTGTGTATGATTTGCCATTACGAGACAAATTAACGAAATACAACCCGCAGTCAAATTTAGAGATCCTGCGGTCGGGGGACGCAGTATATCCGCAGTTGGAAATAAAGTGTTAAAATATCGCCCAACCCCTCCTCCCCATTTGAGTAATTTCCCAAATTCAAAATATTCACCCCTTGGTAAATTTCAGCATGCCTATTGACATACCAGTTACGGTTACTGACGTCGAATCAAAGGTTTTTGTTACCCGAAAGTGGACATTTCCAAACGCTTCACTTACGGGCCAGCGATTACCTCAATTGACATTGTTCGGCACATCACGTGCTGCCGGTGCAACTGCATTCTATGTTCCAGAGTTGGATTTCTTATTCGATGCAGGCCATAAAGTACACTCGTCTCACCCGTCGCATATATTTATTACACACACTCATAGCGATCATTGCCTGGATCTAACGCATCACGTGTCCAAGTACAGACCACCGAACGTCTACATACCTGCAGAATCTCACGATTTCGTGGTCGATTACGTTAAAGCCGCTCAGGCGTTAACCGAGTATAACAGAAATGGTCCGAAGAACGCGCATACACATGGAGTTTCTCCTGGAGATACGGTAACGATTAATAATAACTACGAATTATATGTGACTGAGATGGATCATTCGGTACCCTGCGTTGGATATGTCGTATACAGCAAACGCAAAAAGCTCAAAAAATCGCTCCAACATCTCTCTGGTAAAGAAATTGGAGCCCTCAAGCGGGACGATCCACTTGTAGAAGTTATGGAACCATATACAATGCCGCTGTTTGCGTTTATCGGAGATACTACAATAAAACCATTCGAACAATATAAGGACCTTTTTGCTAATGTTCCCGTAGTCATTACCGAATGCACCTTCTTGCACGACTCGCACGAGGAGAATGCAGACAAGACAAAACATACGTCATGGACAGCACTCAGCCCATTCATAAGAGAGATGAAAACGACGCTATTCGTATTGATTCATTTTAGTTATCGGTACAATGATAGGGAAATAAGGGAGTTCTTTGAATTAGAAAAGCAGAGATGGAAGGACGAGTTTGGAGAGGAATTGAAGAATATTGTCGTTTGGGCGTAATTTAATTAATTTATTAATAATCGTGTTATTTTTATACTGACCATGTGTTTGTTCTTCTTGATCAAAGTTACCGAACACTTGAATTCGTGATTAACATTAGATCGAAGTAAGAATAGTAATAGGAATAACTATCTCTCGAAATAAATATGTTGGCACGAATATACTTGAGTCTGTACGAATTAATGTTAAATAAATCAGTAATTTTACTTGCCATCTCATTCACATGTCGCTTTATATTTACCACTGATAATAGAAATTGTCTCGTACACATGGAACATTTCGTCTACGATTTAACAAAGTCACTTACTCGTATTACCTCCATTTAGTTTGATTGGAATGTGGAATGCTGTATAACTCTTTGATATATTTTGAGTTTAGATTTTAATTTCTGCCTGCAAGAAAGAAAATAAAACTCTGAAATTTTATCAATGTATAACTTAATATGCAAACTAAATAGGTTATTGATGTTTAACAGTTTCCGTTGAATTTTACTCCCTTGAAGCTGGGCTGTTCTATACATGACATTCGATTTGCTTTCCCTTTCCGTACAAATGCAAGGCTTCTTTTATACCCTATCCGATAGTCATGTTACATTCTAACTTTTTCCAGCATCTCGTTTTACCAGCTTGGGCACATTTTGCAAATTTAACAATTTTAGAAAGTTACCTCAACTACTATTTGGCCAATTAATTTTATGCGTTGGATTCTTTAATGACAAATCACTGTAATAAGGATTGGGCTAAATGCAAACTTTTCGAAGTCTTCCAGCATTATTTCAGTGTCTTTAATAACAAAATTGACTTGAATAAATTTGTAAAATTTATATTTATCACTATTACATTCTTGCAAATAAACTAGGTAATCAACTTTCTTTAAAAGGTATTGTTTCTAGACGTGGAAGCCATCTCATTACCCAATTGCCTGAAATACTGGTTTAAAAGCAACGTGGGTTTTTTTTTGGAGAAAAAAATTGCCGATGATTAGAGCAAGAAGAACAGTCGTGCAGTCGAAAATGGTGCATCCCCGGTTTGTGTGCAACTTATTAAGTGCACTCCTCCAACCCACGACTCTTGAAGATTAGATTAAATTAGTATTACTAATACCCCAAAGATTGAGTTTTCGAGGTCTTTACTTACACCAAAGATTGAAGGCGCAGATGGATCAAAATCTTAATATGATTGTTAACATGTTCGTTAATGGCTGACCTTAATATTAAGGCTAATTATCTAATTTCAACAAGCCTCAAAATAATATTATACAATTATAACAACTGCTCTCCACTATATTTTGCGAGTTTATATTATTGTTCTTTAAGGTTGTAAGATAATAAAACTGTTGTTTGTTGTAGTGCATTCAGTGAAATGTCTATTTTACAAAAAGCAGATGGCGACAGTAAATTTAAAGCTTTAGTACTGCTAATTTTTGCTTTAGTAACTATCATTATAATAGGAATTGTAAAGATAACGCGCGGGATTATGAGGTTAGGTAAAGTTGTCAATAAGATATGACTGTATTTGCGCATTCTACGTAATTTAGAAAAGTGAATAGGAAATTTACGGTATTTATTGGTCACACGTACGGAACGATAAATATCCTTACATCCAGTTTGTACCGTAATTATATATCGAATATTGGTCAAGAACACGATCCTGTATTTCTGTTAGTGACTAGAAACAATGTTACTACTAACTTCATAATCCCGCGTTCTCTTTACAATTCCTATAATCATGATAGTTATTAAAGCCAAAATTAATTGGTATTAAATTTACCGTCGGTGAAACGAACTGTACTGCGATTGTCGATGAAATGACTTCCAAAATGAGGTGTTGTAAAATTGCTGATATACCCGTCCTTTTTTGTATATGATAACTTATTTATTAAATTATTTGTCATCAAAAACTATGTATTACTATGACCTTTCAAGCGCAAGTGTTTAAGCAGACTAGTTTAACCTCAAGGTTTTAGACCATTATGAGTACAGCGATTAAGTTGATAAGAGCAAACCGTTAATTGAAGCTTAAAAAGTTTGTACACTGTCGCAATCATTGTTGACACGTGTAAAAATATCGTGTAACGTTAAATGAAAATTACATCCGTTATTATACAGTATTGTAAAGATGACCTTGCTTACTATTTGGAAGGCAAATTGTATCGGTCCAGCATGAGGTGAACTTGATCGAAACAAGTTGTAGCGTGAGCCAGCAGGATATTCAGACCGAGATGTTGTTTCTTTGTTTCTTTGTTTCTTTGAAAAACATTACAAGCTATATCTAGTATGAATAATAATACCCCAACAATCTGCTGATTTATCATGTGAGATACAGAAATATTTGAATCAAATTGGTAAAGTCAACAGGGATAAACGAATGTGGTATAATCTGAAGCCACATGAAAAATTTCAGAAAAAGGATACTTGGGGTGCCCGTTTCGAAACGTTTGACAGATCGACTATGCATTGTCCACAAGTATATATATATGCAAATTGCCACGCTGGAAATCGCGGTTTCACTGTCTTCGGTTATATAATCATAACTTATTACGTAAATAGTTATAATTATCCTTGTTGATTGATCTAGCACTATCCCCCCTACCCTATCACATCCATTCAATAGATTTATTCTACCATCATCAGCACAATGCAACAACAGTGTGCTCAATACCGTTCTCTAAACGTTAAAGAAATATCAAATCTTTACAGCGGCAATGACATCAACATTATCTTTTCATTCACGCTAACCTTATCTAGACTTACTTCATCGTACGCCATCGAATCCATGAGTAGAAATACGATGAGAACGTTGCAGAGGTACCACCCACTACTTCGTTCCAGGTTGATATATTTCAATGAATCGTGGCGTTTTGTCTCTCAGGAGCTGGACGAATCTGATGATTTAGCAGATATAATTGACATACCAATAAGAGATGTCCATGTGCTATCGGAAAAAGAGCTGGCAGTAACGACACAGCGTGAATATTCATATGAATTAGACACTGAAATAGACACATGCGAGTCTCTTTGCAGAATGGTATTAATCACTTGTGATAACTCTTGCAAAGTAGGGGTTATATTCTGTTTCCTAGCGACAGCTTTCGACTCTCGGAATGCCTTTGAAATAACGCAGAACTGGATAAGAGGGTTCCGGTTACAATTGCAACGTGCTGAACGAGAAACATGGGTAATTGTGCCGATGCAAGAGCTCAGAGATGGAGAGAAAAGATCGCTTATGAGCAGCGTAAGCGATAATTGGATATCAAGGGTGGCATTTTTGATAGAAGCACTGATATTTGTCGTTTGGATTCTGTGGGCTCAACCATATAATCTACCAGAGTCCGCATACTCACGTGAGCATTATACCGACGACCAGCGAAAGTCGCATCTGTGCTTCTTCTCGTTAACACCAACAGAGACGGCAAATTTCATTCAATATTG
Source organism: Paraglomus brasilianum (assembly GCA_910592345.1). Lineage (NCBI taxonomy): Eukaryota > Fungi > Glomeromycota > Glomeromycetes > Paraglomerales > Paraglomeraceae > Paraglomus > Paraglomus brasilianum. Next base: position 9,187 of record CAJVPI010000561.1, read on the forward strand.
CGATAGAAATCGTGTATCTACGAGCGCAATGTTGACTACAGTGATAGCAGAGTCGATCTCACAAAAAAATGGAAAGAAGCACGTCTTGAGCGAACTGGTCGTAGATCTGCGACCATCGTTGGGCATTTCTCAGCACGTAAATGGAGTCTTCTCCTCGTTAATTTACCTTCGTCATCCGCGAACATCTGGCACGAATAACAACCGATGCCTAATTCGTCGGGCTAAGCAATCACAGAGAAATATAGAACGGCAAATAAAATTTGGCATTGCATATCACAATCTATATTATCTATTGCCTAATAAACCGTTAGAGAAGGGAGATCTACGCAAGAGGGGCCTACTTGTCGGATATGTGCTTGAAGATCTTGGAACATGTAGTGAAAGGAGCGATAACGAAAGTGGTGATACTGAAACAAATAGCAATGGAAAAAAAGATATGCTTAAGGTTGAAAATATGTTTTTTGCAGTTACACCAACTGTAGTTAAGGCACCCCGCATTGAGGTTAGAACATTGATATATGATGACCGACTATATTTTACGTTTGATGCTTGCGCCAAGTCAATTGGCGAGGATGTTATAAGAGAAATTGGGGATATTGTCGTCAAGTGCGTGAGTCGGATTAGCGATTAGATTGGTGGTCAAATAGGAATGATGTGACTGCGAGTTGATAGTTATTAAGCGAGGGATTGATATTTCTATGCATTGTTATCATCTTACGACCTGTTATCATAATAGACTTGTCATTCATAATAGACTCATTCGGCATTCGTAGATTTAAAAGTATAGTAATTTCAGTTTTCAATAGAATAAGTTAATTTGTTATCCTAGAATTGTATAATACAAGACTAGAGAAAACTACATATTAAGAAATGATTTCTCAATATTCTACTCTCGAAATGTTCTCCAAAGAAATTTAACAATATATGAATTAACGGAACATTCAGGAAAATAGGATTGGCTCACAGGAATTCTTTAATTCCAACCTTCTTTACTCTATATAAAAACTAACCATAAAGAGAAAAAGAAATCCTTTATCTCTGATGGACGATCCGGGGGACATTAGAAGCGAGGTAGCAAAAAATTCAAAACCCAGTTCGGGCAAACTTACTTCTAAATTGGAAAGTGAATGTATGAGATGTACGGTATTTGTTACCTGATAAGTCTGCTTGATCCGATTTATCTTGCAAAGTCAACCATTTGAGCTTAGTGTGTTTAGTAATGTATGCTTGTTTTTAATTCGTGTTACGGCACATGAGAGCATGGTGTCCAGACCTCTTTTTGTCAAATGCCGTGGGTAACACAAATTTGCAAAAACCCCGTCGACTTTTGATGACCATACTAATACAGAGATGTGGCTATTTTTGGGATTCTATACTGTTGACTGTGTAGCCTTTTGCCATTGTGATGACACGAGGTCGTGAAAATTCATACCAAGATCGGTTTTCTTACAGAATGATCATACAAATGCACGTAATCGGCATTTATTTCTCATACAGTCGAGACTTGTTGAAGCAGAAAGGCAAAAAAATGTGATAAATTAAAAGCTAGCTACTTTATTAAAGTGTCAGGTTAATTAACTAGAGTGCAAACATGTTGATTTTGCCAACAAGAAACGCATAAAGTTAAACGTCGTCATTGTCATCATCACTTTTTAAATAGTCAATGGCCATTGTAAATTGAAAGTCATGATTTTTTTTTCTCTTTATCTACTATAACTCTTATTGTCAGTATCTCCAAATTTCCAAACCTGATAAGCGGTGCTGTTGTCAAGATCCCATTCGTGTGGAGAAACAAAAACGCGGCCTATTTATTGACAAAGATTATGGTTACACTGTACATTGTCAACTGGATTGGTTGTCGCACTAAATCCCCATTTAGTAATTTGTGGAAAATGTACAAAATGTCCACAAGGGAGCCAGCGTTCTGTCAATATCACAGATTTAGCTTATCGCCCTTCTTCCGTGCTTCTATTTATCAAACTGGCAGCGTTGGAAAAGTTGTCTTTACCATACAAATTCACACTCTCGTTGTTTTACTGTGGGTTGTGACAATCTTGGTTTCTTTAGCAGAGAGATGCAAGGTTGACCAGATATCTTTAATAAAGAACATCGTTTGAACCTGTAGTAATACAGAACAGCCAAGCAGTTTGTATAATCAAAGAGACGCTATTTGTTTGTAATCCTTAAGTATGGCGTACCCTTATCCACCGACCAAGTCTTTCAACCACAACGACCACTATGATTATCCTGCACAAGCACCAAGCCCAAACCCCCCCTCACCTTATGGCGATGGCTATGCTTACCGAGACGGCTACAATCCCCAAAACAACTTGTATCCTCCTAATGCTCCCTCAGATCCCCTATCATATCCTCCGCATCCAATAACTTCAATGCCAACACTGCCTTCACCGAACCAACGAACTCCACCGCCTCTTCAATATCCTCCTCAATATTCTCCATCATCTGCCCGCACACCATCTCCACACCCACCGACGTCTCCTCACCTCCAACCGTCGCCGCAGTATCCTCCTGTCTTAACAACCGGTTTTAATTCACAGCCGGCCTCGCCATATTCTCCTTCTTCACCATATTCGCCTTCCTCGCCATATCCACCTACTTCGCCAACAGGGCAGCCATATGGACGTGAATATGCTCCATCGGTGCACTCGACGAAATCGAATTCGAATCTATCGGCGTCTTATCATGCGTCTCCTCCATCTCCTTCAACCCATTCACGCTACCCTCCACCATCACCAACGCATTCTACTCCGAATGCCATAGTACCGTCACATCCAACAATGGAACCTCGTAAACCAAAAGACAATGGAATAGTACCATCTCTTCCGACAATGGAACCTCATAAACACACAACTCATCCGACCAAGACCGCACCAGCAATGGTTGCCCCTTCATATACAGGTTCGAAAAGAAAGCGCCACAGTGGATCTTCGAGAAAGCATGACGATGACTTTGCGGACTGTTGCTCTGTGTGTGGATGTATACGGTGTAGCTGTACATTCTGTCTCATAATATTTGCAATCATATTTATTTTGGTTGGATTTGTCTTGATTGGATTCGCATCCAAGTTGCCATCAAAGTGTCCATCGTTATGTGAGCATCCTGACATTAATAATGCAATAACGAGTAGTCCAGTTGGGAACAGCACTGGCAATGCAGTGAATGGAGCAAGTCAGACGTGCACTGGAACGTGTACGGTGGCCGTGTATAAGACATTAAAATATTCTGGTATCGGCCTACTGTGTATTGGGATTTTTATGGCCGCATGTGTTGTACTAGGAATGGTTTGTAGAGTTGGAAAGAGTGGTGGGCGAGGAAGTGGATGTTGTTATTGTTTCTGAAAAATCAGAATCAGAGTTGATCTCTTCTGTGTATTATGATAATGCGAACCAAATTATCGGAAATTTGTATCGAATATCAAATTTTAATTCTGGAAAATGTTTTTTCTTTCAACCTAAAATAATAAATGCTTATCCCGAAATACTATTTATTTACATCAACAAAAAAAAACCAGTCCAAACACTATGTCTATGCATTACTAGAATGACTGCGACTTACAAGTTTAATCAGACTGTCGTGACTGAAGCATTCCCGAGATACTCTTGCAATAAATAGCATTCAAGCACTGCCCTATAAACGTTCTAATATCTTTTTAATTTTAGACCTCTGGTATAATGATCAGATGAAATCTTTATACAAGTGGAAAGCGGACAAAGAAAATTTGTTTGAATCGTGCAGCATTGTTATGCGTGTTCATTAATATCTGCGATTCGATAGGAAGAAAATACCAATCCTCAATTTTGGTATGTGATTTGTCATCAATTTAGATTATTAATATAATTAATATAATAATTGCATCATCACACAGTTTTGAAAAGTCATCGGTATGAATGACCGTTTATCTACAAATTGCTCGATACTAATACTTACGCTCATCCGACCAACCAAAAGTCGTAGTAGATTGGCAAGTATAGTCCTTAGACAACAAAGTCGATATAAACGTTTGCCGTCGATTTTATGGTCTCTTTATGAATAGCTAGTCCGCATCGCTCTCTCAAATGTTCCAGATTGCACGTGGTTACATCTGCAATATGCTCGTCTAAATTGACTTTTCTTTCTAACGCTCAAAGACGTGAGGCATACACTTATATTCACTTTGGGATGTGTTTGTGTAACATTTACGTTCCCTGAAAATTGAATTCAAGTAGCACAAGAAATTCAAACTGTAATTGCGCGATATTCGCCCCCAAAAATATAGCAACTTACTTTACCCCCCTATCATAGTCACAAACGCTTTATCACGTGTAGTTGGGAAGATCACCACCATACGTTATCTCATTGTTCCCTGCTTTTAGGATAATACAGCCGTCCTTTTTATTATCGTCCGTTTTCTTTCGTCGTGTAACTAGCAATTATCATAATGAGCACTTGATATTAAGTTGCGCTTTGCTATTAGAAATACGCGTATTACTTGGACAATGATTTGCCCAGAATTCAATTGCCGTATCTGTGTCTTCAGGCTATTCATGTTAATCTTTGCCTTATTCCACGTTCTGTGTTGTAATACAACAAAACAATCAATACCTTTCAGTAATTTTGTGTTAGCCACTATTAGCGTTAACACTCATGCATATGGTTAATTGGGTTACCTGTAGTGCTGACAGTATCTCAAGACTCACTAATCCTCAAATTCGATACGTTATATGTTAACGATTAGACTCTGATTTCCCAGTTGAAGAATGATGACACCAAACTTGCATTTTATTCAAGTAATGATTTTTACTACCAAGCAATGAGGCTTTGCTCTGCAGATGAATATATTTTGTTTATTTAACCTGGATAACCTACAAAACATGCGCTACCTTTTTCGAGTTTGCGTTTGCGTTGTCATTTGGGATATGCATTAATTGCGCCATTGTTGCTCGAATAGCGACGCGAACGCGAAGCCGTCATCATTTCATATCCGACGCAGATATATTTTTTCCAGAAAAATATAATTAATTCGGCAGGCCATTGGGCAGATGATGAAAAGATTTTGTTAGAAAAACTCAATTGGTTATTTCCGTATGTCCTTCCGTCCGTAAATAATAGAAGTTGTCTCTTTCAACCAACATCATTCTCTTGGAGACTATCTGTTACTAACGGCGTTGAAAAAAATAGGTAGATTGTCGTTGGCTTTCAAACAAATGCAGAACCCGGTGAAAATAATCCTAACCAACGCTTTAATCGTGCCCTTATTAATAACGTAAATATTATGCTATGTTAAACGGCGACCATTATTCTACTGTTGGCTTGTATTTGGATTTTGCTAAATGTAGGGTTTCTCGTGCCTATAAAATGCTTCAGGATTTCAAGAAGACATACTATGGCGTTAGTGGGGAAAAAAGTAGCAACAGTATTCTTTAAATAGGCTTATCGACCTCTACTCTTTGTTATTGACAAAGGGAACGTTTTCAGACCACAGTTCAAGACATTACCATTAACACCGAAATTGGTGAATGTTCCAGCTAATAGTATTGCATATGCCTTACAGATTTCAGACCTTCAGTCGGATGGACGTAGATTTGAGGTCGTGTATTAATTGCTGAATTGTAACAGAGCGATATTTACGCGCGTGGTGCTTGTAACCGAAAAATCGGAGTAATACATTTTTATAAAATTTTAAAATATTTGGTTACATTTGTTACGTGGTTATATTGGTCGATTTTGGCGTTTTACATGCGTAGGACGTTAATTCTGGTGTTTTTAGTGTTGGTTGGACCGACCGTAGAGAGAGACCATAGCATAACACACACGTCCGATCCACTACCCTTGAATCATTCACATTACTGGAAACTTGAAATTCGCCGATCCGCACAATCCACGTGCCAATAGTATTGATTAAAAAAATTTTTTGTATTAAAGAATCCAAACCTTTTTTCATCTTTTTTTTTTCTCGCTCATTCTTCTCAAATACGGTTTTAATGCCTATCGCTTCTCCTTCTTCATTTAACTATAAGATTAATGGTAATATTACTATTGTGCAGACTATAATAATGTATAATGGAGTATAATGGCATAAATCAGACTATAATAACACAGAGGAATACGCGATCTCTGTATAACAGGATAAACCAGCAAAATCCAAGGGGGAAATGTCCGAAGACGCTGCTCTCTCCAACAATGGGTAGGGGTTTGTTTTTTTCATTTAATACGTCACGATTCCCATTATGCCCGAGCGAAATGCTAATGCTGTACCGTATTCAATGATCTTTCCATTCATAAACACCGTCTACGCATTCCGTTTTATTACTTCCTGTGTCTATAACTCGGTTTATCCAATGCTCTCAGTTCTGACGTAGAAGTCGACGAATTCGGTCGTATGCTTCGTCGAAATTCACATCGCAGCCCATCAACGTCTAGCAATGAATCTCGTCGCAGCTATAGTAGTTCCTCGCGTCGTAATCGATTATATCGCAGTCGCTCTCGAGACGACCATCGATATAGACATCGTAGACGACGTAGTAGGAGTCCAGATAGATTTTATGACGAAGGGAAGGGAAGGAGGAGTAGTTACAATAGTTATGGGCATGGGCGGACTAGGAAGTATTCGGACAGTGAGGGGGAGGAGAGAAGTGTAGGACGAAGGAGAGCAAGGAGGAGTAGAAGCGTGAGTAGGGAAAGAGTTAGATCGAGAAGGGGAAGTAGAAGTGGGAGTAGGAGTAGGAGTAGGAGTAGGAGCAGAAGTAGAAGTGGGAGCATAAGTAGGGGCAGGAGTAGAAGTGGGAGTGGGAGCAGGCGTAAAGGGAGGATAAGATCGGAAAGCGACAGTAGAGACAGAAATGGTGGGCATGAAACGGAGCGAGAAAGAGATGAATCACGTTATGGAAGAGGACTGGATGGACGTTATGATGTAGGTATTCGTTCAAATTGGTGATATATGATCGAAACCATTGCTTTGACGATTTCCTGGGCTTGATTAACACGCATATTTATCTCGTTCACTTTTGTAGCCATACGTTGCAGCGAGCCAGTATATTGACACAGAATTCTGCACACGCAAAATATATGTTGGAGACCTCAGACAGGTTTCGCACTCGACACTTCACAATGCTTTCTCTCAATTTGGGGAGATTACGTCTTTGACTTTGTTTGAAGACAAAGGGTAAATAGATGTTTTATTCCACATATTATTACTAGTACAACATTTACTCACTACATCTCTTCGTTCGAAAACAGTAAATACCTATTGCTAACACTGGATGTCTTTTATTCTCCATAAAGTTATGCATTCATTGATTATGCAACAGCAGAACAAGCAGCGGAGGCAAGGCGCAAAATGAATGGAGCTCATTTGGGTGGGGGATCTATTTTGGGTATGTAGTAATATAAGGTTATATATGCATGCCGTGATAAGCAAAGTAAGATGAATTTTTCAAGGACAATGCGTAATGTACTCTTACTGTGTCAATTATTTCCACTCGCCCTTTTCAGTAAATCGAGCGAAGCGGCCAGAAAGGAACATTACTGGATTTGGGAATGTCCCTTGGAGCGATGCTGGTGCGAATTTTACCTATTATGTTGCAGTCAGGTTCCTCTTGATCTTTTCGCTGACTTGAATATTTTATGAGAGCAGATGGTAATGCAGCCAAACAGAATGACATCACGTCACCTCGTAATATTGAAGCCAAAAGTAAGACGTTTCAATACTTTCTTCTACGCCCAACCACTTGTGTATATTCTCGATTGCATTCACTATATGATTCCTCACATATTCTCCTTTTTTTTTTCTCTTTTTTTTTTTGTTTCAAATGACCAGCAGCGCCAACAGATCCTAGTCTTCAACTTCCGAAGCGACGAATAATAGCATACGATGATCTCTAACCTAATGCTCAACTCGAATTCTGATGAACATTCCCCCCCCCTCTTCAGTTATCGTCTTTCATGTTTCATAACTAGATTTTAATATTCATTAGACAAGACATTATACATGCCACTTATTATACAAACGTTATAAGGGGTACATTGTAACAAAACCGCAAAAGTGAATTTGTCAAAATAATTTTTGAATTTCAGAATGGCAGTCAGTTATCTCTCGGTGACCCACTTCCATAGTTACATTTCAGTTTGTTTTATTATATTAAACAGTAAAGTACGTACAATACACTCGGTAGCGATTAACTTGCAACCCAAATCATAAAAAGAATAAAAATCGAAAAGATGCTCGAGAAATTGCTTACAGCTAACCATTCATATGTGCCCAACATTGTCAAAGCCTTGGACGGAATAACGCAGAACCCAAAAGAGTATCATAATGGTTAAGAATAGGTTTGGAAAACAGATGACCATGATGCAAGCAGAGTTGGGAATTCGAAATGACAAAGACCAGATGAAAGATTAATCATTGGATTAGTTGCTCAGATAGAGATTACAGTTAACTAACATGAGGAAATTTGCTTTACACTGGGAAGAGTAAGAAACAAAAATTCAACTTGTTGTTTCGAAACTCGGCGCGGAAGACTAGGAATAGACACAGTTACGGGCAGAAACCAGGCAAAGTGAACATTTGGACTATGTAGCTGAAAATGGTTTGTTAGAGGAGTGGGTTAATTTCTACAGAGAGTAAGGGAAGCATATAATCCTTGTGATAACGAAAATCGCCTTCTACATTGACTTTCTGTATAGCCAATTAAACTTGGCGAACAATACTCCATACGAGTATTGGCTTGGCGAAAATGCTCTATCATATAGTATTCACCACTTCCTGGTGGGAGAATAGTATAATCAGCCGCGACATTGAGCAATCTTTTCATATAACTTGGATAACTCTGTCAATAACATGAATTATCGCCCTAGCGCGATAATCAACGGTCAAAGAGAATGAACTTTTTTATTCATTGTTACCAACATTTGAATGTATCTCAACACTTTGCATTGTATATGTTGTACCTCAGTTGGGGACTCTAGACCGAGACAATCGGGTTCTGGACTGAGTGTCTGGGTTCGGAACTGAGACAACTGGGTTCTGGACTGAGACAACTGGGTTCTGGACTGAATGACTGGGTTCTGAACCGAGACAGGTCCCGAACTCAGACACATGAATGTGATATTATTCAACTATCGGAATAAAACTTTAATATTAGACAATGAATTATTAAACATTCGCCGCGAGAGTTAGGCTTTAGTCTTAAAGACTTTCGCTCCTCCCCACGGAAAACTCGCGAATTTTTTGGTTTGAAAGCTTGGACGCTCAATTTAGCATTACGTTATAACGCTTCTATAATGCATAGCCAAGCAATATTTTAGTAGCGAGATAACGTATTCAAAGTCAGCATGTTAAATGGAATTGCTGATAAAGCTCAAAAAACTCGAGATTTTTTCTTTGAATAAGTCGGGTCGAATAACGTCTCTAGCTTTGCTTGCAGTTTGGAAACCTTGTTGCGCGCCGTTTGTAGAGCATCGACGTCGTTAATAACTGATCCTAATTGCTCACCTGTACTGCAATGCCTCAATGAGCAAACCACGCATCAAAGAGGGTATCTTCACAATTTTGCGCTAAACAGCAAACCGCAGGAATCGTCACTAGGCATAAACGCCTAACTTGGCCATACGGAAATTGTGGTTTACCACAAAAAAATCTTTCACTTTCCTTGATTGTTAGAGTAAGCAAGGAAAGAAACAATTTTGAGAAAAAGATAGACGCGACTCATTACGGATACAATGTAAATGCGAGAGCGCGACTGATTATTATACCATCGCTTTATAACTTTGGAACGCGAACCACCATGTCAGTTGAACAATTTATCGATTGTTCGCCGCCAGAAAATTGATCGATAATGTCCACATAATATTGTCTCCCAGAAGACTATAACGGATTGCGTTCTTTTAAGAGTCACCGTTTAATACACTTTTGCCTTACAACAAGAATGTGTTCAGGCGTAACGGCGAATAGTAACAGATTTTTTATATTTCTTAGTCATCGAGCAAAAGCGGTATCAGACAATTCTAAATCAGAATCTATTCCCTCCTTACAGTATTTCCTCTTCTTTCTCAGTCCCTGTTAATTCATTATCTCAACAATTAAATTAATAAAATTATCAAGTTTTTTTAGAACGTAATAGTTGATGACATTCGCAAGACGATGAATTTTATCATGTTTATGACCAGAGTCTTGCAGGTATTTTGTCGTTTGCATTTATAGATCATCGGAATTTAATGTATTGTTGATCATTAATGGATTCAAATGAGCTCTCGCTGCTAATTCTAATTTAAAAATTTTAACGATTGGACTTTTATTGTGATTTCCTTTTTCGTGAATCTCAACAGTAATAATTGCATGACTATATATTACATCATCACTAATTCGTAACCATCTATTTCTATCAATATCTGTTGAAAGATCTTGTTACGTGCACTACATGTACGCCCATTGCATCCTGGTTACGAGGATATCTGGCGTCTTTACCACAGTAGGAGAAATGCTGTATGTTATCGTCTGGCTCTATCTGCATAGCATGCAACTCCAATGCGAGGGATGGTGATCGCTATGGTATGATGATGCCTTTTGTCGCTATGATGATGCCTTTTGCCACTGGTTTTCTCTTCTTCTTTTTTTGTCCGCCCTTTTGCATGCATGGTCATTGCTATCAAAAAGACAAGGGGTTGAAATCCAGTTTCATGCAGTTTCAGATCCCATCCGTTACTTTATTATTGTAATTATTACATGGTCTATACAATCCGCACCGTTTCACAAAACGGAACAAGTGGACAGTTCTTTGTCGCGGGACAGCATAAACATTTCATTCGATGAGTGTCAGCTTTCAATCAGGTCATGACCTATTGGTTATTAGGCACGGCAGCGCTTTAAAGTATCCAATTCGGACAACGTGACTCTGAGTCTTTGTCTATCGAATTGCCATTTTGGTAAAAGTTGCAAAAGTCTACTTGTTAGAATGGAGCACTAAAATTCATCAAGTCGTCTTCCCAGACTAAAAGCAGCTATGGTAAACATGGTTTCTCTGATTTGTCAGGCTCGGTTACAGGCGGGATTAGTTGGAATCTTCTTTCTTTCGGCCGATCGTTATTTCTGCAGGTTGTACCGTATATTAATTCTGTAAGCAATGTTTCAGAGCTGACTTGGCTATCGAGATTATTACTCTCCAATTCTTTTCAAGCGTCATACATTTGCAGATACATTACGGTGAGACTTTTATCTTCCAGATATTTATGGCCTTATTCGCGGCAAATGGCCAAGAATTCTTTATTGCATGAACTTGCTATCAGAAGGACGAATTGAGGAAACTTGGATGCATGTTCAATAAAAGAATATGCGTCGCACAATGAACGCTATTTGTTCGATGCGCAACGTTTAAATCAATTACACAATTAATTGCGAATGTCGTGACCTTGGAGAACTAAGAACTAATTCGAAAACTCGAGGTTAAAAAATAATTTCCATGCATTTAATGACAGGGGTAAAGCTTGTCATTATTGTTTAACTTGATCGCAATTGTTATGGGATGGTACAACCCATAACTTTTGGTATGTATGAACCTGATACCTGTTGCGAAAAGGAAAGTGAAATCGACCTGCTTAATATTAACCACAGTATCCGCAATAAAGCCATACGTTCGTTTCCACGTTCTTTGCGTCCATGTGAATTGTCGTCTTTACTTATTGTTTGTTTATGTTGTCCATACTGATACTAAATGGAGTATCCCCCGAATATGACCCCGCCATACTTGCTACTCGCCACAGTTTCTTAATCTTAACGTGATTACTAATGGCGTGGTTTGTTTGCTCAAATGCGTCACCTATTCGTCAAAACGTCTATATTAATATCTATGGCTATCAATGGAGCTTTACCGGATTTTGCCACATAAACAAGCGAAGCTTATCTATCACACACTGTTTGTACCATAGTAATAGTGGCGTCCGATTTCTAATCTCTACAAGTGTGTGCAATTTCGAAGATTTGAGATGTGCAACAAAATCTGCTGTTCCTTTTCCCCTTTCAAACCCTCTCCAACGTTTAACTTTCTTTCTGGTTGCTATTGTTCTGTCAAGTGATAATATAAAATATTAATATACTAATGAAGTGTAAAAAGTAATATCTAAACCAAAAAATTACAAAGTTCGTTTACTGTATAAACTTGCAAAAAAAATATATTAAACATGAGTACTTCAGAAAGCAACAAACATGATACTGCTACCAACCAAAACAGCGAGAGTACTTTCACAAATCCCTCTACCCCACAAGATGACAAAATAACAGTCTCAACCAGCACTCTTTCCAGACGTATAAGTGACCCGCTAACCACAAAAAGAGACGCTGAATCCTCTTTCATTACTACTCCTACCACCACATCTCCCACACGTCCCGGTCCCGCCCTTACGAGTCCTACGCCTCCTCCCCCTCCTCCTCCACTACCTCCTGATGCTCTTTCTATATTACAACCCTCACTTTCACCCACTTCGTCACCCTCTCCTTCGGGTGGCCTTCGGGGTGTGGCCTCCACCCCTCAACGTCAAGCAGCCAACGTAATTTCCACAGTTCTTTCGCAAAGTCCCACCACTGCTCTTACTGCTGCGTCTATGCGGGCTACTTCTGCCGGCTCTCGCCGTGTGAGACGAAACTGGTGGGGATACATTACGTCAAGTTTCAGATCCATTTCGAGAAGTTCAAAGTTATTGTTGATTCTGGGTCTAATTATGACAATAATACAGGTACGAATGTGGGCGAGAGGCCGTGGCAACATGAAGTGACGACATGTCAAGTTACTTAATGTTTGGTTGACTAAAACCTCGTATTAAACCATTTTATTTAATTGTATCTCTCTACTTAGATTGTTGTGACAACCGTTGTCCTTATTATCTCGCGTAGTCAAGATTGCGACAAACCACTGAAAGAATTTCTTATACTATACGTAATCCGTGTTATAATAGCATGCCCTGTAAATTTATATTTGACATTGAATCCGAGAGATAATAATACACGTTCTGACCAAAGCAATGCTGCTAGACGAGAGCGGTGGGTTGATAAGTAAGTATCACTATTAGATGAACCAAAAGGAAATACTTTTAAAGAGTTGCCCGCTAGGCAGAAACTCGTTATTAATCTGATTTTTCTATCAAGGCTGAAGTCTTTTCTAGATCTTTTTGCAACTCTTTGGTTTATAATCGGCAACTACTTCCTATTTACTACAGACCTATGTCGAAGAACTGCTCCCGCAGTATTTTGGCTATCTCTTGCATGGGTTATACTCGGTTACATTATAATTACAATTCCAATACTTCTTTGTCTAGCAGTAATTTTCTGTCTGCCATGCGTACTAGTTGCAATGAGAATTCTTCATGTAAGCGATGCAGTTGGAATGGGTGGGGCTAGCGAAGATGCAATCTCAAAAATTCCCACAGTCAAGTATAAAGCCCCAGCAGGCGGTGGCGGTGAAGGAGAAAATGACGCTCAAAGACTGCAGATAACTAGTGCCGATGAAACAACAGTTTCTATAGTAGATAATATTGTGCCTGCTGACGAGTCTGCTACAGGACCTAGACCCTCTACACCAAAGAAAAAGAAAAAATTCATATTCTTTAAGAAAAACAAAACGTCGTCTATTCCATTATCTTCGTCCACTCCGACATATCTTACTATCAGTAATCCCGATGACGCAGTGTGTTCTATTTGTTTATCATCATATGAAGAAGATGAAGAATTACGGCACTTGTGGTGTGGACATCATTTTCATAAAGATTGTGTTGATGAGTGGCTAAGGTTGAACAGGCGATGTCCAATGTGCCGATTAGATATTGTTGAGACATTACAGGAACGCAGTGGGAAAAAGAATAGAAATGACAGGGATAGACATAGTTCTGAAGATACGGCAGAAGGAAGTGGGACTAACGGTAGTAGTAATAATGTAGCAGACATGAATGGAGCAGGTGTTGGGACGGGAGAAAATGGCGAAACTTCGGTATAGACGAACTTGGGGGGAGAGGGGCTGTTAGCTGTAAGAATAGGGTTTATTGTGTAGACATTTTCATTCATTTTGCATGGTTTGGAATTTATAAGAGATTTAGTACAAAGCTTTCCTTTATTAGAGTAGTATTGTATTGCGAGAATATTTTGTATAGTTTTCTCTCTCTTTCCACTTATGCTAGTATCTTCCCCTTGACATTCTTCCTCTTCTCCAGATCATCTACGCATAGATCATCTAGTCAGACTATCTTAATACATCTCACTAGCAGTTGATGTTTTTGGTACGTCAGCAAACTATCAGCGTTCGATTCTTGTCACCCTTGTAATAGTCAATGTACGATATCAGCAAAATTAGAAATAATAATTACTCCGAGTGGTAAAGTAAAAAAAAAAAAAAAAAAGTCCAAATTATTGGACTTGAGAATATACAGTTGTGATGTTGTTTGCCATAAATATAAATATTCACCCCGTGTAATTGTGTCGCGTGATCGGATCCGTACTTGTTATCCAAAAATATAGTGTCCTCAATTATCTGATACAGTGGTGTTGAAGTAATATTTGAAATACAAGATTCCCTCCTAGACGAATTTCTTGTGAATTAAGAAGTCGCTCGATACTTTGGTTAAAAATGAAGTTAATATTAATATGTCCGTGGAACAACTCCAGCCAATAGATTAATCTCGAGAAGTTTCGAGCTTTTTTCGTGGAAGCTCGGAAAAGTTTTATAATTTCACGTTAGTCGATATAGTAATAGTAACAAAAATTAAATTAATTACTGTAAAGTTGCATCTCCCGTTTTTTTATACAGCATTTCTTCAAACATCATTGAAATGGTACACAGTGAACCTGGATATAACGAAGTGGTCTGTTCCAGCACTTTTCTTCGCTATATCCAGGTTTCGTTATACTCTTTATAAGGAAGTCTTATTATTATAAATTTCCTATAAATAGCCAATCACGTGACATTACTATTACCCGATATAAATTTTAGACTTAATTTATTGATGACGTTATTTCGCAGACTGCATACTCTGACGTCTTTTTTTAAATGTACTAATTCTCATCAATATTAAGCCAGAAATCATTATGCGACAAATTTTCACTGACTGTCGTGTCGGTACAGCACATCCGAACTGTTTCGCTAAATCGGCTATTTTAAATGAAGAATTGTCTTTTTTTATTTGGCAAATTTCTTCGATGCCCCTAAGTGCGGGCGTTTGTTCTTAACAAGTCTTGTCGCATCATCATGATAAGAGCCATTACAAACATACGAGATTTAGACTTTAAATATGATGTTTCGTGAGTTGGGATGACAAGAATTGTGGTATGCATATTTATTTACTAATTTTACTAATAATGGTAAAATTATCGAAAGTATAAACTTAGTAAAGTTCGTCATCGAAAAACTTTGTTATATCTAATATGCAAATGGACCGATGAGCATCTGAAAATGCAGTCTTCTTAGTTCATGTGCTGGAAACCCGCTTGCTGCAGCCCTGTGTAGATACATCTTTGAACCCTATGCTATTGGTTTATTGGAACAAGGTGATACTTTCCAATGTCGAGAACTTGTCTCTGGTAGCAGCCAGATTCCTTTGATCTCAATGTTCCAAAATCAGCACTCCCTCCACAAGTTGTTGAATGTGTGAAGAAGGCCAAATGGCTGATCAATTGTACATTCCCAAGTCTGGAAATTATGCTGCCATTGATGCTTGGATGCTGAACTTTGGTGGTTTCCAAATGACTGCAGGAAAAACTCATGACATCAAGGGTGGAAATCATCTGATTTGAAGAAACTGGGTCCTCATGGTAACAAACTGTATTTTCTACTCCCACCTCTTTACTTTGAGTCATTCACTGAGAAAACACCACAAACAATCGATCAATTTGCAGTTCTCATTAGGGTGATAATTTTCCATATGTGAATGTGTTTTATGACAATAGATATGGAGTTTTTTTGTGATAATATTATTTTCCTTGTAAGGAGGATGGCATGCTATATCATGTCTTATTAATCCAACAATAGAGATAGTGACACTTAGAAATTATATATGCAAATTAGGAATACTATGTAGCTTACTAAATAAAGATTTGCAATAATACGAAGTAAATCTTCCTGCCTGATGTGAACAATTACGTGTCACTGTATTATAGTTCGCATTATTTGTTGTCGTTATTTGTTGCCGTTTATGATTATTAGAGGATTAGGCGTCACCCCATCAATAGTTAAATCTAATTGCTCTCGTACGATTTCAGCGAACAGTATCCGAATGCTGTACAAGAATTTAAAGCATCTGATAAATGATTTAACGGACTACTAAGACGACACGAATTCTCCCTTCGTAGACGTACCAAAATAGGCCAGAAATTACCCATCGACATACAGCAGAAAGTTGCTGACTTCCACAAATTTATTAAAATATTCGTGCAGAAAACAACGTTGATCCTAGTTGCATTATCAGCCACCTATCTTTTTCGACATGGTGGGAGCGATGACTGTTGATTATAGAGGAGCGAAAACAGTTTAAAGAACAACGGGTAATGATAAAAATAGATTCACTTGCATGCTTGCTGTGTTAGGAGACGGCATGAAACTTCCTCCCATGGTCATATTTAAAGGTAAAAGATTACAGAAGGGAATTACCCACCAGATGTGATTGTGCGAATGAACGAAGATGGATGGATGACGGAAAACTTAATGACATATTGGTTAGACACTGTCTGGGGACAAAAAAAGCATGGTGAAAAGAGGTCTCTCTTCGTTGTAGATTCGTTTAGAGGACATAACCCATAAATGTCAAGAATAAAATCTTGTCTTAGCTGTTATTCCAGGTG
This sequence comes from Paraglomus brasilianum, assembly GCA_910592345.1. NCBI lineage: Eukaryota > Fungi > Glomeromycota > Glomeromycetes > Paraglomerales > Paraglomeraceae > Paraglomus > Paraglomus brasilianum. The sequence goes on from CAJVPI010000561.1 coordinate 25,997, forward strand.
GGCTTACTTCAGTAGTTCAACCATTAGATGTATCAATCAACAAACCGTTTAAAGATAAAATGAGGAAGAAATGGCGTACGTGGATGGCGGAGGGTAAATTTGAGACTACGAAAGGAGGAAATTTAAAAAGCTCTGATAATTCTTTAATGTGTCATTGGATCAGGGAAACTTGGTACGATATTCCATGCGAGATTATGGTGAAGTCCTTTAAAACTTGTGGGCTATTATCTAATGATCTCAATGGTACGGAAGACAACTTAATATGGAAGGAAGGTGCTGGAGGGGGGAGGGGGGAGGATGAATTATAATAAATCAGAAATCAGCGAAGTATATGATGTCGATTGTTGATGTGATAAGGGAGGGGTGAGGAGCCAGCTATTTCATAACATTATGGCACTAAAATCTCATCTGCAAGCAGTTGCAAGGTTATGGGCGGCTTATCGGTCACTGTCTGTAGATTGAGGAACGCTATGGCGGCAACCAAGTCATGTCGCAACTGTAGTTTAGGAACACGTACCACCGATCGTATGAA
>CAJVPI010000562.1:0-26491 GCA_910592345.1 Paraglomus brasilianum
TCAAGGATCTCGTTGGAAAAAGGCTAAATCCCAAGGTCAATATTCGTTCCGCTCTCCCCCGAGTATTGGCTCGACACTGGCATAATGCTTCTGTGATTGATTTCTTTATATATGACACAGAAAAAGTCAAAGTGTTTCTACAAGTATCAGAATCCTCCTGTGCCAATCATAAGACCAAGCTCCCTGATCTTTTCAAAGATGAGGTCTATGGACATGGACTTTCAGTTTATGATTTCTTTTGCAAATGTACAGACCCCAACCATGTTCCAGACAAGAATCAGAAAACAATGAACATTATGTTTATTTAACACCCAGGAATCATCTATGACTACTAAAAATAAGTCATTTGATAAAACAGTTTGCTGGTAAAGATACCAAATATTTCCTTCGTGATTTATTTGACTAGCAGTCTGGATATCTGATAAATAAAGGGAGAAAAATTGGTTCTGTATGCGCAATGGATGGTGTATATGTATGAGTAGGCGTGCGCTTGAACTCTTTCATCAGTTAGTGGTCGATAAACCGTGTTGTTGTTAGACGAACTGTCGTACGTGCGCGTAATACGGAGGATATGTGTACAATTGTCTGAGTATATATGATATGAATAGACGTGTATTAGAACTTTTTCATCGCTTATGTGGTCGATCATCGTGTCGTTGTTAATATGTGCGTAATATGGAGTGGTGTAAAGGATTCTCGTTGTATTTACGTTTTGGAGGAAGAGAGGTTGTTGTGAAGGATATAGCTAGTGGTCGATAAACCGTGTCGTTGTTGAGTGTTAAGAGTTCGTTGTATATTTAAGATAATTTGTATTTGCGCTTTGAAGGAAGAGTGAAGCAATGCCTGGGTATATATATACATGTATGAGTAGACACGCGTTCGCGCGTTAGATGACGACATTATAACATAATATTGCGTCTGTCATGATTGTTTCCGTAAATAAGAACAATAGAATCAGTGTAACATTCCGGGGTACACGCGGTAAAAATTTTTTTTCACTGGTTAACGAGTTAATTGTCATGGACGGTCAGGAATGCTGTAGAAACATTTGGAAGAATTGTAAGGTGCTTTAGCCTTATAAGTATAAATGTTGCTCAGCTTATGCTGTAGAAACATTTGGAAGGATTGTAGGGTGCTTTAGCCTTATAAGTATAAATGTTGTTCATGCTGTGGAAGGATTGTAGCCTATAAGTATAAATGTTGTTATCTATGTTGCACATGCTGTAGAAACATTTGGAAGGATTGTGAGGAGGTGCTCTTTTAAATGCGAGAGTCTGCGACTGTCAACCAATAGTTAAGCATAAACGAACATCGATACGCAACACAGCATGACATAATATCGCGATTGTCATGGCTGTTTCCGTAAATATAAAATTTTTTTTATTGGTTACACGTAACAATTATAATTGTCACGGGCGGGCGTATAAACTGATCTCTATGGTAATAATATAATATCAGCATTACCTTTGTGGTATGGCGAGTGACAGATCACAACTTTGTATACACGTAAATAAACAGTCACATGCTGTATAAACATTTAGAAAAATTGTGGGGAGGTGATTATTTTGCTGTATCACTATGTGGAGCTATAGATAAGTTGTATACACACTAATACTAACGTACAAGAAACAAAACCATCGATAGGTGTACATATGTTACAATGTTTAGTAACAATATCAGTTAGCTTTAATATTATTACTTCAATAAATATCAATTATAATACTGTTACTAATTCTCTGTATTATTCTTAGTATACTGTGTTATTCCGATCTGACATATTAATATTAGTGATTATATAAGTCCAAATTATTTATCATATTTTATTGGATATAAAATACTGCGGTAGTTAGAAATAGTCATAAAAACGACCTTTCCTCACAGCTGAAAATATTCAGCCGTTTGGTTCAGAAACGTTTTGGTTCCATTAAATGAGTTTCTAACTCTTGTTCTCAAATAAAAGTCTAATTACCGATAAAACGAAAATCCAACCGTCCCTAATTGTAAATACATAAACATGGTTGATTTACCCCGCATAACGTCCCTGAAAACGACGATATATGAATTTAATGCATAACGAAACATTGTTAGACTTTTGTCATAAACTTGTTAGCTTATTGCAAGCGATCTATTATTGAAACTGATTTGTTCGAATGAAAGGATAATAAATGCAATTACAAGTTATTTAAAAGCTCTCGTAATGATAGTAAACGAAGAATAAACTGTTTTAGAGTTTATTCGTAAAAATGGATATTACTCGTTAACGGATCATGTTTATACAACGGAGCGATGTATTCGCTAAGAAGACTCAGCTTTATCTGATTTGCCATTAGATGATTTTTGACATTTTCGAAGTACTGTAAGTGCGACCAGTTCCTAACATATTGAGATACGTTTTTCTGACAAAGAGGCGTATTGCGATCTCAATAATAAAAGTTCTTTTATTTGTACGCGTTTTCTTTTTAAGACGTCGGCTTGCAGTTATTTTTCCACCATTCATTGCTTTTCAGTTGGACCATTAAAAATATGTCTTGTTCGGATCTAGAGAGAGCTTAAAACTCTTCACGTAACTCGGCAATTTTTCTCTCGGAATCAATTTTGAGCAACCACATTTACAACCAATACGCGTGGCTTTTTCATATTCTACGGAGTCATTATGTTCGTTATTCTTCATATACGGGTAGTCCTACATATAAATTTTATGTTTCACCGTTTTGTTACTTTTGGCTGTCGGTATTGTAACTATCATTATATGCCTGGGATCCGAGTACACCCTTATTGCATATTTCTATAACCACCCGCTCTCTTCGATGGACTCTGAAAAGATTTCATACATATAATAAAACGTTTGCATATATTTGGTTTCATTTTTATTAGCAAAAAACAAATTTGCCATTCACATAAATTTCATTCTCGAAGACATTCTCAGACTGCGAAAATTTAAAAGCATACTTAACATGAAAGTCACTTTAAATGCTATAAAATATTAACTAAGACTATTGTTATGTACAATCAGTTATCATTAATATAACTAAAACTACCGGAGCTATCCATGAATCGAGCACTCATTCGCACATTTTTAAACTCTTTATCATGCAAGAATTGTACAATATTAAGTCCGCAAAGTTCTGCACCAGATGGATAATAGGGATTTTGGGTTGAATTATCCTTGCATGTGAAATGTACTATCCAAACTTCTTTCGCATGTAGCTTATTCCCATATTCAATTGCCCATACAAAATGTTCATTGAGTTGTGTTCTGGTTGCAGTAGCTAGAAGTTCCAAAACAACCATCTGGTATGGAGTTTTGATTACAAGTGACCACAAAATTGTGTTGTTTGGAAATCCAGTTGATCAAGATTCTGTTCATCTCTGTATTGTAGGTACTTTCTCAGGGAACATGTTTGTTTTTCTGACCATTCACATATACATCATGTGCTGTTTTAAGTGACTGATAGAATGCTTGGGAAATGATGTCTTGATCAAAGAATTGAACAACTGTCTTCAAAATGTTGATAATATCAAGGAATCCATCATGTCTGCAACTGTTGGGGTGGACTTGAATAATTCAGGAATGACTCTTGGCTGAATGAGCTCATCTACAAGAGAAGATGACATTTTAAATTTATCTCTGCTTTCTTCATCCCTAATTAGCACACCCTCAGCTGTTGAGAATTCTGCCAAGTTTCTTTCTTCATTGTCAACAATGTGTACTAAATCAAAGAATCCTACGAATGCAGATTGAACAAGCTGCATAGCTTGCCTGGCTTTATCCTTGGTAGGTATATGGACTATCTTTCTGAAGGTGGCATAATCAAGCATCAATTTTTGCAATGAATTGGTGGTGAAGTTAACCAAGTTAAGAAGTCAAGTTGTCTTCTTTCATCAAGTTTCCTTATTAAGTCTAAATAGTAGCTTTTCTGTATAGGCATACAAGCCCAGCATGTCTGACAAAATAATAGAATCATGGAAAGTGAATTTTAAACTTTGGTTTATCACATGACTATACAACAAATTTCACATACCCATTTGTTTGTTCTCAACTATTGCTGGATCAATGGTGAAATTGTAGTCATGTGCAAAGTCTCTATATTAATATAATGACTGTACTTGTTCCTTGTGAAATTTGGATTTTGAAATGGATCATTTGCATTGAAAGGTGACATACTTTTGTTTGAACTCAAATGTAAGATGCTGAAGGAGAATATAAATAATTGCATTTTGCGTTTTTAATGCTTCAGATGGTCCCAAGGAATGAGGCTCTAATGTCATCATTTGCTTCATACAATACATCATACTCTAACTCATCAACAAATAGAACCACCTTTTTTTTACACCTATCTTTCCCAAACAATCTAGTGAATTCACTAGCAGATTTGCAGCAAAGTCAATATTAGAAGCATCATTAGTTTCGAATGAATGGCCCAGTGATATCCAGAATTTATCTACAGATTCCATGTTAATCAGCTCGAGAGTTATACTGCAAAGAAATGGAAACAACAATCAGATTCTGCAAATGTGGTCAATTGACTTAAACAAAACTTATTAAACAAAGCTTACTAGACACAAATAAAGCCTTCATGTATCAACTGTTCCATAGCTTGGATCACACGTGTGGATTTTCCTGAAGCGCGTGCACCATATAAAGAAACAGATTCTCCTCTCCGAATCATATCAAGGAGCGGAACACTCTACTTCATTGGATCAACGAAGTATACATTGTTACGTTCTGCATCTGGAATGGCACTATCTTTTTTTATTTGCTTTCGTAACTGTAGAGAACTATTTGTAAGAACAAGGAGCAAAATGCATGGAAAACAGAGTTCTACCATATATGCCTTACGTTCTTCCGTTGCTTCCCTTTTTCTCTTTAGCTCTAAGCCCTCAATTTTATCTTTTATGAACATTATAAATAAAAAGTCAATGCTAACTTAGTAACGTTGTCCTATAATTCACAACAAAGAAACATATTACTATATCTACTCTACCCTACTCTATGTCCCCAACGCCCGAGTCACAAAGTCGTTACCTTCTCCCAAGAGTTTTTTAACAATAACTCGAGCTTTCATTGCCCCAAATTCCTCTTTCCATATCCCCTCGTCAGAGGAAAGCAACTCCTCCCACTCGAACTCCTCGGCCTTTTCTGCCACATCGGGCCACTTTTTGGTCTCGGTCAACCAACCCAGGAACTCCTCTTTTGTCTGGGGTGATTTCTCGTTCGCGGGTGAATGACAAACTCCCTTATTATTATTTGGAATCACGAGTGATTTGAAGCTCGGATAGGGAGTCGAGAAGCGCGCATTTAATTTTAGGTCACTTGTAGATTAGGATCTACCGTAATAAGGGCGGTAGCACGAAGCTAGCACCTAGATCATCCAACCGTAACAAGAGCTCCATAAGTTCCATAGTAATAGTAAAATTGTAGTCGTCTCATAGCTATCTCTGTCTGTATACATGTGTTGCACACCAAATTTTTACAAGATATTTACTAATGTATTCAGTTTTTTTTTTTTAAGTTTTAAAAGAATCTGTTCACAAAGATAAAAAAACATACAACTTGAACAAACATGGCTCTTTAATTAAATGTTTTGTTCACAATTTGTTACGGTAACTATGATAGAGCTTAATATTAACAAGATGCATAAGGTTATCGTTACAATTGTTTTGCTAATACTGAAATATAAAAGTTTATAATTGAACACCACTTTTTGTTCTATATATACAAGCCACACAATTCCCAGTCCAAAGTACACTATTAATAAGTATATGTTAGGAAAAGTTTGAGATATCATGTCACATAGAAACTTACTAAATCTAATGTTGATTATAATAAACCTGGCCAAAGGATGAGTGCTATTTGAAGTAAAACATATTTGATTACATACATTAATATTTTCTCAATCTTCACAGAAGTTTTCAATTGCAGATGGTCTTTGTGTTGATCGTGTGCATTTTCTCTGGTATTGTATTATTGTTTCAATACTGCCATCCAGAGTTCCTGGATAAAACGAAAAACTCTATAGGAGCTGGGTTGTTGCATGAAATCATACAATCTAGATGGCGTTTCTTGAGGTCTTTTGCGCTCATAATTTATATTTCAATAGACAAAATTATAACGAACGAAAAGGCGGTAGTACATTTTTGTTTGATCAATAACTTAGGTGCTGTTGTTTACTCAACGGCCGACCATCCACTAGACGATGATTTGCCATTACTGGCTTCCGAGACGTTATCGCGGACGCCTTGAGTATTTAACAAACACCGAACAACTCTCTATTACTATCCCAAAATCGGCTGGCTTTCCACTAGGCGATGACTAGCTCCCAGTTACCGCAGACGCGTCATCAAGTTGCAATTTATGGAAAGAAATGTAAAGCCTACCTCACTCGAAGAAAACACAAACGGGTAGCAATTTTTCGGTTGTAATTATATAATTATGATTTGTATTTATGTTATAATCAACACAATAAACGCGCTCGAAACTCATGTGAGTATGTTTCTAATAGAAATTTTCTATCGCGCTAAATTGATAACCTTAAGAAAAATAAGTCAATTATAACCGACTGGCACGTATTCGCTGACAATAAGCGTGTAGTATAGATGGTATAGAAACAATAGATAGAATGATTTTTTCGACCTTTATCTTTCGGGAGGAAAAGTGCATGAAGTTATACAGTAAATAAGCAAAGGCGATTTATATCATGCTGCGTTCGTTGCACGAGTGTGTTACCGGAATTTTACGCGTGTTTCGAGCTAAAATTTAACGTATTTAACAGTGCACAACGTGAACAATGACATTCGGAATGCAAACAAATTCATGCACAAACTGGTATTCCACTCAGCATCATCTCAAAAAACTGAAGGGACGTAGCCAACTGGGAGCCTTACAGGTGCGATCCTCTCAAGGTCAATCAAAGAGCGAAAATTCACCATATATCATATTGCACCATTGTTCATGTTTTACGAATTGGAATTTGACTGGATAGAAGCGCACACACGATCCGCAAAGATAATAAAATGATCCCAAGCACTCAAACATTTCTTTTCCTATAGGAAATTTCGCTAAACTCGAATAATAAACATGGCTACTCATCCAGACAACCTCCCTTCAAGCAGATTAGAGCCGACATAAACTCACTGTATTCAACACACCAAAGGGAAAGGGTTATATGTAGAGAAGAGAATATTGAGGATTTATGAAAAAAGAGTGGCAGAACATCTCAAACAGAGTTGTAATAAATCTTGAAATTCAATGACGTTGTCAGAGTGTAACGGAGAAAGGATTAATTATTGTCACGGCTGATAGTGAAAACACAGGACCGATTTTTTTATTACACCTATTTTTTTTTTTTTTGAATTGCTGGTTGCAACATAGAATTATTTTAATTCTGATAAACAAGTCAATTAAGACATGTCTAATTTTTTATTTATATTTCCTAATGTTCATATAACGCGCTACTTATTTATCGAGTTACTCTTTCTGACTATCTCATTAACGACGCACAAGGTAGAAAATAATGACTAACAGTAAAGAGCATATATTTAGAGGGCATATTTTTGTAACACGCTGTATACACGATATCTATTAGGATACGCGCTAGTTTTAACATGTAATACAGAGGTGAAATAAAAAAGTGGCAAACCGATTATATATATATGGTAAAAAATAATGTGCTTTAGTAATGATATATTCAGTCCCGTTAGCATTCTAAAGCTGCAGTTCGACAAAGTGGCGTATCAATATGTTATTCATTGATACCGCTGAGGGAAAGCACTATTTACTATTTAGATTGTTAACGGATTGCACGCCGCCTTTATTTCTCTATTCTTTTAAACTTGGCAACAAAAAAGCCAATAGTTTCCTCACCACCAGCTATCCCTGGTTCAAACCTTTGAACGCGATGCCTTTCCTCTTCGTTCAAACCTGCATTGCGTAATCCAGGCTCACCAATCTTAATTTCTGGTTCAACCAGTATCAGGTAATCTGAAAACTCTCGTAATGCCCAGCCGACAACATGCTCGTTTTCTAAAGGATTTATCTGAGCACGGTAACATATACAGACGCGTACACACACATACGAAGCACATATACAGAAGATAAGGAGACACATCATTCAAAAGAGTGGTAACAACCTTAATTAAGCAAATCTGTCTACTTACCGTACATGTAGAGTATACTAGGGTACCGCCAGGACGTAAGAGGGCAAAGGCAGACTTGAAAAGCTTCTTCTGATAATCTGGTTGCACAGTGGCAAGATAGGTGATACTTTGATTTGGAGGAATAAATATTGGACGTTGACCTAAAATCAAAAACTTTTATGCAAGTATTCCCTTGGTGATTACAATCATAACGATAACATTACGAACCAATACCGCTGCAAGGTGGATCAAGTAATACACGATCAAATGTCTGTTCTGGGAAACCCTTAACCATCGTCCTCATTCCCGATCTTATATCCTCGACAGAAAATCTCGCCAACTCATCTGTAGACAATAAATGGGCCTTTGTTGCATCCAACACAAAACATCTTACTACATTCTCAACACCACACGCTTTCACAGTCTCGAGTAGCTTCTCCACTTTCTTCACTGATCTATCCAATGCAATAACCATGCCATTGTTTTGTAACAACTGTGCAATATGCGTTGTCTTCCCGCCTGGTGATGCGCACATGTCTAATACCAAATCACCCGGTTGCGGTGATAGCAAATGTGTTGTCAGAATACTTGGCAGATTCTGTAAAAAAACTAGGGAAGACAATTGAGGATTCGTCGACAGTGATAGAGTACGATATAGTGGAAAAGTCATCGTAACGCCTATGCCTGATAATTCTAATGGATTTGATTGGAATATTTGTGCGCGGCTCTGTCGAAAGATGGATGATGAGGTGGGGGGGAGGTGGGTTGCAAAGCGTGAGTAAACAGGGTAGTAATTAATGTCTTGGCAAAAACGAAGGATTAATGCTTTAAACTGATTCCCACCATTTCCATTCTGCCGTTCCCAATAAAGATCTTGGAACCTTTGTACTCTTTGAGGGAACCGCGTTTGCAGCTTCCATCAATATCAACCTTTTAGAATAATGATAAGAACAAGTTCGGATGTTACGCCTGAAAAGCACTTTAGATTCGTTACCATAACCGCGACTTCTTCTCCCTTCTCAACTTTTAGATTTAGAGATGTATTCGTCAGTTTCTGGATCTCAAAAGGTGACGCAAACTAACAAAAAAAAAAAAAAAGGACAGACAAACTTCTTTTTCTTTTTACCATTTTGAACGGCTAATACACCAGGCTGTAATAAGAGCACTGATACGTTTGGTATCATTGGTACATTTTATCTTCATCACTTGTCTACAATTCACGTCTCTTTCAACTTACTGCAAAGATATCGGCTCCACGGAGTATAGAAGTGCCAGCAAAGATGTCGACGACGACTTCTTTCTCGTATTGCTTGATGTCGAACGGACCCTCTACTGGGATACATAGGACGTCAGGAAGAATTGAATGCTGAGTAACTTTCATGGCTAACGGCCATTGTTTATCTTTACATTGCTTCGAGATTGATAATTGTCAATTTCCGATAATAGCATGTTCTATGAAAGACTCAGGAATACGTAAATCTACCTCATCTACAAAGCTTTGAACCACTTGTTGTACTTCTTCTCGTGGTTCAGAAACGATACGCATAAATGACATGGTCGGAGCAGTAGATAACGCATCACAAATAATCTGCCACTTTGATTGAGTATAGTATTTCAGAAAGTATCCATTGATTTCTGGGGAAAATCTTATCGGCGGTAACTTTGTCAATGACATTTTCTATAATTTTTTAATCTTTTTCAAATATACGTGAATACTTCAAAAATAGTTTCGTCTGTAGATTTTTATTGAGTAAATAAACATATTTTATGAGAGTCTTTTTTTACACACACATCCCTCCCCCCCCCCCCCCCCCCACTGCAATGACTATTGAAAGATGATGTCGGCTCACTGGTAAGGAATTTAGATCATGATCATTCTCCTCGGAGAAGATAATCACCAAACTCCAGCTAGTGAGTCAATTTGTTCAAGGAGTCGTGTAGAAGTAAACCGATTGAGAAATACGATTTACTTACAATAATCTAACCCCAGTTTGAGTACTTGGAGAAAAAAAAAATCTACGATGTGCATCACTTTATTCTACAATTGACCAATCATATTCACAAAATGGATGGAGGGAAAATGGCAGTGCTCGAAATATACTAATACGGCAAATACTATGACTAGATAGGTCGGAAAACGTCGATAGACTTTTTAATGCCAATATTTATGTGTGTGCAGCTATGGATATATTAAAAAACAAAACATTGCTCTCTTTCAAAACCATGCTAATTCCGTAATAGTTTGTTCTTTTCTTCTTTTAGCTTTTTTGGCTTTAGAAAATCCTTTACCTTTTTTTCCATTTTCGCTTACAAAAACGTGAAATCTTATAATATGTAAAAATAACTCCCAATGCTTGCTAGTTCAGCAGGCAACCAGTCGAGCTCACAAAGCTCCACCGGATACGGAAGACGGCCGTGGAGGTGTTTGGAAACATGATGGTAAAGACATATGCAATCTTCTACCGCTTCTGGGTTTTCCTTGTATTCCTTCCAGACGTTCGTTAAATGTATTTTAAAATCAATGACAGCTTAATGTCCGAATGAATGCTCTTGATTGAGGATAACATGTTATTTCAAAGCTGATTATCATGCCTAATATCAATCCTAATATTTGTACCCTCCTGAATGTTTGATCGAGACATAACTTCTGTGAAATAACTACCATTCTATATTGATTCCCTTGCGGGTGAGAATAATATCAACCTCCGACGATTCAGCAGCAGCGTATGCCGAGGGGCCGCCGCTCTATGTCCGGCATGACGAGACAGGTATGGGGACGGGCGGTCCTGAGAATATCTATAAGCAATATTAGTATAAACATACGCAACGTAACAACCAATCAAACATAAAAAAACAAACCAACCTTAATATAATGAATTATTCCTACCCCAACAATCAATTAAATTCGCATATAAATTTATTACACATTATCGCTTCTGGGTTATGCCTGCCATATCGAGCAGCTCCTTGTATGTTGTGTGTGCGCAGGCATCTTTAGTGAAAAAATCAGCAACTAAGATGCCTACAGAACCTGGAGGAAAATCGTCAAATGCCCTCAGTTGTTGGACGAAGCGTGGACCTTAATGAGTTAATGTTTATAATTTTATATTATTATTATCGATAAAAAATTTTACTTATTCGTATAACCATTTTGAAAACAGCAATGGTTCTCACATTATAATTCCCATTTGTTTTCTCCAAATCTTGAAGTACTCTTGCTTGGCACACTACTATGTCAATACCTCCGTCACCTGGTCCGTTACTGTAAATAAGAGAAGAATGAGTAAATGTGTCATCATAATCAGAACCATTTGAAGAACGGTCACGGCAGGCCGTCCACCTATACGCCAGGGTACCTGACTGGCGACTTTCGCAAGCTGTGGCCACGAAGCGCTTTCAATTCAAATGGTCAATGTATCCTATTCACCACACCGACAATTACGTCGTAACGGAGAATTGATATACAGGCAACATACAAACTCATTTAATTTTAATTCAGTAAAAAAAATACTAAAGATGGTATTAACTTGGAATGGTTCAAAAAATGGAATCCCGCTTGTTCGCGTTTTACAAATTTCCTCATACATCAACGATGTATTGTAACGTAGTTGAGTCATAAACTAGTTTTTAATGAATATAAACCAATACATCTTTATTTTGGTTCAGATTTAACCAAATTAACTCGAGAAGAAACAAGAAGGATTTTAACAATATTATGAAAATGATAAAAAAATTATAATAATAAAGATTGTTAGAGCCATCTTTTTTTTAGACTCGGTGAAGTTAATCAAACCCAAATACAAGTTTTTTTATCTGTTAAGACGATGTTATATCCGGCTGACTCCTTGGCTACTTTTGCACACTTAGTAAATTTATCTTTGGATCGGGCCACCAAGATACAAATAATAAATTCTTTATTGACACTTGATAAAATTTCCATTCTCTGTACATCTTCAAATACCGCCTCCTATGACAATAGATAGTCCATGTGATCTACATAAAAATTTTCATAGAATACCCCCGAATAATTATGAAAAAATGTCCAGTTTAGAATCAATTGAATTTTTTTTAAGTTGTCTTTACAGAATTTATGATAACCAATGGTAAGTCTACCAGTTGAAGTCAAACAAGGCTATTTTTAGGGACTTGCCAAGCAAACAGTAAGTTTGAACACAAAGGTGTCACGAATGTAGAACGTTAGTTAAAGTATCGAAACCATGTTGATTCTTGTTTTATTATTTAAACTGACGACTTAATAATTGTTTCGCTGATATTATTTTGTAAATATGACTTGTGATTGTTAATCAACGGAATTATTATAACATGCAGCTTTATTTAATCAAGGTAATTTTACCATGCATTTAACAATTCGCAGTTCTTTACAACGAATCATGTCTAAGATTAACAAGACGCTAACCCTATCAGTTTCATTTAATAGTCTTCACCGATTTATCACGCCAGCCAGAACAAGTAAGAGTGCATTTGATTCATCTAAAGTATCACATTATATAATTAATTTCGTTAACATTGACTGTCTGTTATATGAAACTGTCATGCCGAGGGGATAACCTGATGTCTGAACACTATTACTATTATTTAATTACAATATTGAGTATAGGACTTATTAACGTTTTACACAAGTGGAATAGAAATTTATCAATTTTTGTCATGTTGAGTACTGCGAATTAACAAGACACACTGTTATTGTGGCTTAGCATAAGTTTTTACGTAATTGTATTTGGACTGTGACATTGTTTTGTTGCACCAAGTTCTTTGTACTTAACAGTGGGATTTCTTGGACGAACAGAACTATTATTACATCAAGTCAATTTTAATCGTTCAAGCTGTATAACCGCTCTAATTGAATATATTGCATGCCATTTATGCACCTTGGATAAATGCTATTCTTGAGTGAATCGTAACTGTGGACTTTGTTGCACTAACAGAGACCTTGTCAAACTTTCCAAATATATGCAACACAATAATCCATATTAGGTTTGAGGGAAGGGCGTAACCGGGTACTCACTTTAAACCGGATCTAATACTAATGCGACCAGATTGTGGTTCACATTATTTGCGTTACAGTGGCGATATTAGCATGTTGTACTGTCAAGGGTAATACTAATATAATTACCGGTCATCTCATTCAACAGGCCGCCTTACTGCGAATCTCCAAGCCTGCCTGTATTGGCTCACTTTGAGACGATCAAGTACAGCTATGTAAGGGACTGTGTGATACCGTTATATCGTTATGACCAATCCAACCATCGAGAAGCTGCAGACCAAAATAGTAACTATGTACCCATGGTTATGATTATGATTATCGCCACGGTAGCATTAAAATAATGCTAAAGGATTAATGGAGTATACTCAACTATTTCATTAACAAGCAACTAATTGTTGTTGTTGACTCTGTTCTACTTTTTGTGTATATGCAAGACGCTTGACTTCGCACAGCGTGGTCCGGTACGCTTTTTCCCGAAGAATTTGGCGCGGCGCTATCCATATATGGATTTGATCGGAAAAATACTTGGCAAATTCCTTATGTGGCTATCGTTACGAGCCACCCCCAAATGCCGAGTGATATGACGTCAGTTACGGAATGAATAAATATATATAGTGGGCAAAAACTCACGTCTCATAATAATAAAATAGTTAAAGTCATGGTTAACTCTCCATTACCGACCGACCTTGCTGGTAATGAATAATTGCCTTGAAGTGTAATTGGAAAGCCACTTGCTAGAGTATACAGTTCTGACTTTTTTGCTATTTTAATTGCAGGTGAATGCCGAAAAGCTGCAAAAATTTTAAACAGTTTCATAGGTATGTTGGCGCCAAGCTGTTTAGTTATTCTATTCAAAGTTGTCAGACAACGTGGTCCTTACGGTTTACTTTTATTCTCCTTCTTTGCACTACCGAACCTTAACAGACCCTGTCGTGGCGAAGGTACTACACTATTCAAACATTTTGCGTTCAATCCAACCGAATTGGTTTTTGATCTAATCTTCTTCAAATACAGGGACCAGACAAGGTTATTCCTCCCAACATCCTGCAAAAAGCTAAGGGATTTGCTATATTTACAGTCATTAAAGCCGGTTTCTTGTTTTCCGGTCGAGCTGGCTCAGGATTGGTGGTTGCAAGGTATGTCGTTTTGAATCGATTTGTGTATTTTAACACGTGTTCGATATTAATTGCTTACTAATGCGCTGTTTCTTTCTCTTACGTTAATAGACTCGAAGACGGATGTAAGTTATAGACTACAGTTAATGAGATGCATTTTTTAAAACTGTGAATGCGGTATCTAATTGTTGATATTTTGGTTACCTTAGCATGGTCTGCACCTTCTGCGATCGGTACTGGTGGCATGGTAAGCGAGGAGTATTTATATCTTACATAGATCCTGATTATCATTGTCGTTAACAATTCTTGTATTTTAAACAGGGTTTTGGCGGTCAGATCGGAGCTGAAGTTACCGACTTTGTAATTGTCCTAAATAGCCGCGATTCTGTGAAATCATTTATGCATGGGGGAAATTTGACATTAGGTGGCAACTTGTCAGGTATTATAAACATACTCCTATTCATCACCTTGGAAATACCACAATTGTATGCGTATGATAAATTGATGTATCTATCCACTGTGCAGTTGCTGCTGGTCCAATTGGAAGAAATGCTGAAGGAGCAGGTTCAGTTTCCGTAGGACATGTTGCCGCTATATTTTCTTATAGCAAAACAAGAGGTCTTTTTGCAGGTAGATGTTCAGACATGTTTGAATTTGTCTTTTTTCTTTTTGTGGTTCTGTCTCTCTGTAATTCCGTTTTCCATTGGTTGATGTTCTTTCTCATACGTCAAGGTGTATCGATCGAAGGTTCAGTAATAATTGAGCGCAAAGATGCAAACGCCAAGTTTTATCACCGAAAAGTTTCCGCCAAGGAGCTACTCTCTGGACAAATCGCCCCACCAGCTCAAGCTGATATTCTCTATCGCGCCCTCACTGCTCGCGCAGCGCGTTCAAATGCAGAAAATTCAAACGGCAATAGTTTTACTCATACAATTCACAATCCTCGCTTAGAATCTGGACGAAGTAATATTCGACACAGCCAACCTCCTCCATACACTCCTGGAGCCTATCAGGCAGATGAAAAGCAAACTTATGTAGGCAGGAGCAATAGCCTTGGTAAGCCGGCGTTGGCGCCCAAGCCAAAGATGCCCCAACCGGCTCCACAGTTAGTGGCGGTAGCATTGTATGATTTTGCTGGTGAGCAAAGCGGGGATTTGAGTTTTCGAAAAGATGATATTATCACTATAATAAAGAAATCCGGGAGCACGAATGACTGGTGGACGGGAAAGCTCAACGGGCAGGAAGGGATTGTAAGTATTTGCGTGATTGGTGTTTGTTTATACGTTTTCAAACCGTGATTGCATGCTTAAATCTCATATCATCTATCCATTTCTTCACTAGTTTCCTGCTAATTATGTCTCTATTATTTAACTGACTATGCTATGAGGCAACGAATTTGTATTTATAATTATCAACTTAGTAATTCAATTTTTAGTGATAGTTTCGACAGTTTGTTTTTCTGCGAGAAATGACAACGACTCTTTATGATAATAAACTACACTTCTGTATATTATTTATTTTATCAATACGGATCTTTCTTTTAGTTCTTGGGGATGTGTCATCAAAGACGGTTGGTTTCGGTCTGCTTTTATTACCGTTACCATAGCAATAGAATTTATCAGACATTGTGATATAATCTTTGTTTATTTCAACGGGAAGGTGATAATTGAATGTGCAGTAGCACCGTATTGTCAAACCGCTTGAGTTGACTACACTAGTTAAGTAAACGTTCAAGAACGATAGGTTCTTAACCGATGATACGCGACTCATCGAAAAAATAGTCTCAACTTGTAAATATTTAGATACTGTCTTATCGAAACTAATGTTTTCGTTTCATTGAGGCAAAAATAAAGGTTACAAATACTTGTTTGAATATTGAAACTAGAATTTTTTTGGTTATGAATTTATATCTTGGTTTGATTCATCGGGTGGAAATTTCGTCGCTTATTCCTATTACTATGTGTTTGTCAATACAAATTACAAATTAAAATTTGAAAGTAGACTAATATTGGAGGGACCAACTGAAACACTCTTATGGTTTGCCTGAATGATATTAATATAATTAACAACTTGTAAATCCAATTCCCATCACCAATCGAAATAGACTTTGCGAATTTTAACAATATTACATTGAAAACTATAATAAACTAAAATCGGGCAAAATCTCGTATTCAAAATTTTCCAATGCCTTTTGTGGATAATTTTTATTGCATCCATCAAATATATTAACCATTGTGCAATCTATATTAATATCATTTCAGGGAAATAATTATTACCTGCGTGATCTCCGTGTCAGCTCCTCGCGGTTGACCTCCTCCTTGATCGGCCGTTTAGCGATCTCCGTACAAACTAATGAAGCTCATAGTATTTTTTACCCACACAATTGTCAATATATTTTGGCAGAATTAACTCTTTTATTGAACATTTACGAGTAGCGTAGACCTTCTGTTCATTTTGCTGACGCTAGAGTCTTGCCAGTCACGCATGCCATAACAGACGTTTTGTACTTCTTTCTCTGAAATCATTTCGGGGGTTGATCCCCAAATTGATTCTAATAACTGATTATTTTATCTAATCTTATCGCTATCTATTGATAATGCAGCTGCACGTGCCAAATCAGTAGTCAATCCATTTTTTACGAAGTGACAATCCAAGCTCTGGGGGAACCACGCCATATATAGCATTTATCACCGAATAGGTTGGAGTCTACCTATGCCTATTTTATCGATTACATCACGGCGGTTGAGATAATTTAGCGAGATCTTAGTAATAGGCTTTCAAACAATAGTGAATACAACTTTGCGAATTAAATTGGCATAAACGGACTGTACCGACACCAGTTTAACGAGAATGCAAATTACCCTTTTAATACTCTAAGTTTGCCAACAAAAGTTTTTCGTCGAGATAGCGGTTTACTGTCATGATTGTGACCATCCAATAAAAAGCCGTCTTCAAAAAATTTTAACAAAGACAGTTTCTCCCCCTCATTTTAGTATCGGTACTAAAATGTATACAGTATATTAATATAGTTAGCATATCGTAGTGACCACATAAATATTTATCAAACCAATGCGTATTCAGTATATTGAACGTTTCTTTGGGAATTCCGGCGATAATGTTCATGAATAAACAGATCTTTATCCGACTTTATTCTTCTTACAACTCATTAAAGACGAGTAAGTAAAACTGTAAGGCAAACGAAAATAGGTAGTAATACTGCAACTAACAAAAAATTTCGTTTAATTATGTCAAACCTCCATAAATGCACGTCCTTGGGAATGAGTCTCAGCATTTTATTAGTTTTACGTGACTTTCTCGTTGTTCACTCGCAGACTTTAAACCAATGTAACGTTCAAGCACTTTCACATGTTTTAGCAACTCTTTAGAGTCTTACAGAAATGAACGAACCGCATTATCATATGATTCGAATAAAGACACGACAGATTCTGATAGGCTTTTGCAGTATTTGATGATAGTTCTTTAATGTCTATTATGACTTTAGCTTTAACAAAATGCAATACTTTCGCTTCCACAATGATCAGAAACCCCCTTTTCCATCTGTTACTGAAATTGAGACAAATATTCGGGATAAAGCTGCTTAACGATCACAATTCACTTGGCTTGATAGAAATTGAGCATGCCAACCACGTTTATAACACTTTGTATCGTATGGTGCGAATTACATGAAAATCACGGGGGTGCATTTAGAGGGGGTGTGATACATATGAATGCAATGCAATGCAGATATGGGGGTGTGTGCACTTATGGATGATTGACTGTAGATATCTTGGCTTTATCTATTAGCAATGTATTCTCTTTTTCCCCGGCTTTCACATAATTATGCATTGTGACAGATCAAAAACGAAATGGGATGTACAAAATAAAACCCGTTCAAATACTGTCGATAATATGGACAAGTTGTATTTATTACCGTTACCAAACGCGCTATTTTCAATAGGCATGACGTTTTATATTTAGCTAACCTTGGCTTGACTCGCAACTATGCTCGGTCTCTTGCTGTTATTGCTTACGTCAGTTTATCATCTAACTCAGGAATTTAAACCAGTGTTCCGGAGCCACTACGTCCCGTAAAGAAATTGCAAGTCGTATGATTAATCAGACAGACCACACGATTGGTTGACATTGTATGATTGAAAAATCGTATGATCATACAGCAATCGTATGATCAGATCAAATGGTTTTTGTTCGATTGTCACTTTTCTATGAAGATAATATGTGACACTTTACAATTTTTCTGACGACGAATACAAAGAAAGCTCGAAATGAAATACGAGAGCGACTCCTTTCTAAGGATAAATCAATAAATAGAGACTTTCAGAACGGATGTGTAGTTACAATTTTAATTCCCCATACCGATCGGTACAGCAAACGCAAGACAAGCATAGTAAAAAGAAACTTGTTTGTTACAATTATGATATCTGAATGTGCGGGCGCAATATTACGTCTTCAAGTAGTGAAACGCACAGTATTTTGGGGCTTTACGCATAGTGTTCCTGTTACTTGGGGTCTGGCATAGGTTTGTTAAACATTTATGTTTAAGAGGTTTTAGTGCCTTTATGACTCATTGTTGGAGCTCGATCTATCATCTATATCGGGAGGACAATTAGTCGGTATACTTCTATATGAAATCAGACGAACGTTGGTATCAAGATTAATACACATGACTTTGTTCATTCCCCAGACGCTAATGTCAACTATACGCAATGGAAAGGTTCAGTAGTATAAATTAAACCGGAAATTGTGATTGCGTGAGAATTTTCACTTTGAGGTTTGTCCCACCACTTTATAGCACAATGCCCCTTAAATAGATGATTGTTTTTGATTTACGTAGAAAGTTTATTTTTTAATTTTAACGTTCTCCCTGGAGTTTACTGGATGGGGGAATGTACCAGAAAACCAATCCTTTAGTCAACTAAAGATTGCTCTTTTCCAAGCAATATAATAATAATACAACTATCGATGTTCAAAGCTTCGTGCACATCATGAATAGTAGATTACTAATTTGTGCAATCGCATGTATACAGGTCATTTGAAGGAACGGCATACTAGTAGCGACCAGTAATACGTGACTGGGTACATTAACTACAGACACTTGTTTGGTTCAGTGGTCATTAATTTCTTTTCATTAACTTACTACACTAATACTAACCTCGTTAATCAAATATTTTGTTATCATAATGTCTGATCGTCGTACACTTAATAACCAATTTTAGCAAAGTGATCGAATCTATACAGCAATAAATAATAACATTACATAGGCACATACTAAGCTTTACAACCCATCTGAGTTTATTAATGAATATCTTTACTTTCTTTGATATTTATAAACATTCAAAGAATTTTAACGCGCTGAAAATATTGCTATTGTAATAAACTATACCCAATACACAATAGTTCTCCCTCTCTCGTGAATACCCTACACATAACAATGCTTAAAGCGTGCGGTTCGTTTGCTGGTTACGTAATATAATTGTTTATTAGATCATGCGAATTCGGGGGAACAATTGTGGCGTGCTATTGTGGCATTCAGCCAGTTCTTGAAAGGGCTTCACGAAAGGAATGTCCAACCAAATTTTAATTTCAGAAGCGAGACCGTAAGAAGGGAGTACAAGATTTCAAATGTGAAACAACAAAAAAAGCTAGTGTTGTCCCTCCCCCAAAAATATTTCTGGTTTTTTGGTCTTGGATATCTAAAGTAGAATCGATGAAAATCGATGAAACTAGTAACACAACTCCTTTGAAAAGATTATCATCAGGGACACCGACAATCGAAAAAAGGCGAACTAAGATCACGTAGAACTTTTATGCATGTAAGTGTGTCTTTGTTTCAATAAAGACAATCGACAACAAATAACAACAAGACGGTTCGATTGATGCTGAAATTATGAATTATATCTTTGCATCGTATCACAAAATCTTTGTATTTCGTGCATTATTTTCACATGATTGAAAATAGTCGAACGAACACACATGAAAGAATTGTTGAAAAAAAGAAAATCTACAAGCGTTTCTGTAGCTGCGTTACCAAATAAAAAAATAAGAATTCAGCAATATCTGGGACTGTCTTTATAAAAAGTCGCTTGCATTGGGATAAAAAATTTTGAACTAGATCGATAATTGACTGCGCCACATGGAAATTCTGATCAACGATCATTAACAAATTAAACTTTATGCTTTCCCTCAATTCCCACCCCATTTTCTCACCCAGCCAATTGAACTTTTACGCTTACGGGATAGCGAGTGTTTGTTGTTATTATTCATTATATATAACGTTATTTGTGCTGAACTTGTCGAATAGAAGATGGATACTCGCATGCTACTTTTTAAATTTGCATAGACGAGCCATCCACAAACAGGTGAATAATTCCCCAAACGGTTGTCACTTTGTTCAGAAAAGAGGGATCTTGTGTGAGTCACGTTAGTAATTATTTTGTTATCTATGCGCAGAGCATCCCATTGCGATGACGTTTTCCATGGCGCTATCTCCGCAACTCTTGCACTTATTTGTTTATTTTACTTTCGGCAACTGTTGACGGGCTTGCTTCTTCTTTCTCTGTATTCGCCCCCCCCCTTCCCCGTGCCCTCACCCCATTTATTAAGTTGGACTTCTTTCTCCTTTGTAGTTAATTTATTAAGCGTTTTTTCGCCTTGCTAGATCGACCACTCTTTATTCTGTTCCGCATTAAAGCAGTGTGTCGTTGCCAATAGACAAACATTAGTTGCATCCCTGGGAACGAAAAGAAGAAAAAAAAAGTTTTAGTAAATTTATTCTTTCTGGAAATACTAAATTCACGAATAGTTTTAAGGCGTAATTAATATACATTCAACGAAACAAAGGGCTTAGCATTCTTTAGACAAATGTTTAATCGTTTCTTATTGTTTCTGCTGTTGGCGCACTGCCTGTTTGTCGCGCACTGGGTACACTTTGGAAACGGGGCTGCTGACGCTTCGATTGTTATTGTGGTAAGATAATACGGTTCAATATTGCATTGGGTTGTCAATAGAATCAATACGATTATTGTCAAACTCGATGGAATGCTTTAGTGTGAATGACTTTTTCTTCATGTGTGCGATATTTATTACTTTGTGTGAGTACGATGATCATGTTAATTGTTATGAGCCCTTTCGCTAGAATTCCCATCAAAGTTTTGTCACTTTCACCAATGTAAAAAGAACTGACCGATACAATCACTCCACTCTCTCTCCAACCCCTCTTTTGCTCTTGTTATATGCCTATTGTTTCACATCCCGTAACTTTTCTTGCTCGTACTCGATTCTCACTATAATCTTGCTTTTAGGCTACCAATGTCACCTTCCAAGATCGTATAGCAGCTTTCGGTCCTCGCCTAACCGAAGAAGGCCTCACAGGCAATCTGGTAACGGCTGCCAGTATCGACAAAAATAACGTCAAAGGCTGTGAAAGATTTAAAAAGCCAATCGTCGGCAAAGATTTGATTATTCTTATCGAACGAGGTGAATGCTCATTCATCGACAAGGTGCGCAACATGCAAGCTGAGGGATTTGTTGCTGTCGTTGTTGGGGATCC
Organism: Paraglomus brasilianum; assembly: GCA_910592345.1. NCBI lineage: Eukaryota > Fungi > Glomeromycota > Glomeromycetes > Paraglomerales > Paraglomeraceae > Paraglomus > Paraglomus brasilianum. The sequence continues at coordinate 21,824 of CAJVPI010000562.1, forward strand.
TGTACATCGAACTTTGATTACTATGTATGCTACGGGTAAGTAAAATGTTGGGGGATGGTGGTGGACAAGGATGTTATCTGGAAATGTAACAAGCATGCATATAGTTATGCTTGGCTCTTTATGTGGTCCCTTCTTTCTTGCGTTGCAAGGACAGTAAAACGCTGTTATGTTATTATTGTTTTCGTTTATGTGAGCAACTTCTACCGGTTTTGGTTTTGACTTGTATATACCAATCCAGCTTCATTTTTCTTTCCAGGGGATACACGAGATGTACAAATACCTTCCGTCTTTGTTGGACAAGATGACTACCAAAAGTTGACACAACTCTCAGAAATGGAGGAGGGTGTTTTAATAAAGCTTACAAAAGACGATATTTTGCAGTAAGTATTTTTATTACGGTCTTACATTTAGCAAGATGACAACATTTATCTAATACGACATGGCTACTTTCTTTTGAATCCCCTCCCCCATCACTTTACAGACCATTATTAGATGTCATTATCGTGGTCATTCTTTCTCCGACTATAATGATGATATTCATCTACATCGTTTGGCGTATCCGCCGACGACAGAGACGAAGACAAGACATTGCTCCTCCTCAAGTCGTTTGTAATCTTCCTATTAAAATCTATTATACGTCTAGAAGACAGGAGAATGATCCTACCGAATGTTGTATCTGTCTGGAAGATTACCAAGATAAAGACGAACTCCGAATCATGCCTTGTAAACACGAATTCCACGTTGCTTGTATCGATAGTTGGTTGACGAGACAAAAAGGATTTGTAAGTATTTTGGGAGGATGCATCAGAACAGTATGTGGTTGTTTGTGTATGATTACTAACGTCATGATCTATTATTCATTGTTGGCCTACAGTGTCCAATCTGTAAACGTGATGTCTGTACGGCAACGGAAGAAACGCCTCTGTTGCCCTGATGGATTGCATTTCGCCTTTACGAACGTGAAAAAGGTTTTTGCATCCGTTTCCTCTTGTGATAATAGTTTTGTTTGGGATTTTCTTTTTTTTACAAAGATGTCGAATATTTTCTTTCCGGGTGAACTAAATTACTGTTGATAATAAAAAAAAACTCTATTTGTGTAAGATATATGATTTAGCTTAAATGCTGATTGAGTACATACTACATACAGTATATATTATATTATATCTCCACTTGGCTGGCTTTGGTTATAGATTTGGACGTGATGAGAAATTTTTATAAAAATATTCCATTTATGCTTTTTTGTATACGATGCCGCTTATAGATGGAATTTGTTGAGGTGATGTTTACTTTTTGGTGTGGTGTTTATACTTGTTTGGTTAACCTGACTTGACTTAGAAAGATCAAATAAATAAAATCATTATGCATTATGCAATGAACTTTCCAAATATTAGTTACGAGTTTGAATATGATTGCTTCACATGCTAACTAGTTATGTGCAACTATTGATAATTTTTTAACATGTGACATGTAATGACAATTTATAATAAACGTCATCATCCCCATGATTGTTTTCACTTACGCACGTATGATATTTGCAGCGAAATAAGACAAATGCGATTATGGAGGATATTCGTGGAATCCTCGTGTTCTTGTTGAATCAGCTGATGCGAAATTGAGCAATAAACAAACTATGGGGGTCGTACCAACGTGCCGATCGAATATCTAAACCATAAATGGATATGTCTTTCCTTTCTACGTGTATTCAATACCTAAAGGACAAAAACGTCTTCCAACCTTTAATTCTCGGTTTATGTTGTAACTGTTCGCTCTTCTATAAGATAATTATAATAATGATAATAGGTATATTTCATAATTACTGTTGCTTTCAGACCTAGGCGGCAAAGACTCGCTTGTTTCCATGAAAACTCTCGAGTTATTATTGGTATATAAAAAATTTTGATGTTACCGACATCCCCAACGCACTGACTAAAACAGAATTAATTGTCAAAATTGGTGTTAGAGCTTGTCAATTTGGCAAGAATAAGTCGTGATTTTATCCTGAATGCCAATTAAAGCTACCAGATATGTCTTGCAACGCAACCTCCATGGGAACAGAAGAGTTATATATTTGACAAGCTGGTAAAGGCATGTGTTAATATATTGATTACTTGCTATTAATCACAAACATAGCTATAAACAATTATCAACTCCTCTACTGTATAATAACAAGGCTTTTCTGAAAATCCCAACAATGTTCATTCCTCTATCACCTCCTATGAAACAGCAAACGAATTTAATTGAATAATTTTTGTCATAATATTGAAAAACATTTACCACTGTACGTTAGTGACTATTACTATAAAAATAGTCGATTTTTCTCTAAAATAAGAGGTATAAAATAAAAAATTGGCAGAAAACAAATCAATTCTCTAATATAACCGTTTATTTTAATAAGCAATAGTAATGGCAGTTTAAACAAAAGAAAAAAGTTTTTATTGATATTAAAGGAAGCGTGTCACGATAAATCTTTTTGGTTGATAACTCGAATTCCTTGAGAAGCCGCCAGTCGAGTTTACCTACTATAAAATAATAAATTAATATTAATGAATGAATGACGACTAACCAAGTTGGCTGGTTGGTTTAAAAACAGCACTCAAAGTCGTCATGATCATTGTTACGAAGCATAAAAAGATTCAATTTAGATGCATCCTATTTTACGAATGTCATTAAAAAATTTAAATGTCCTTTCCAAATCATCAATGAGTAACATAAATGTCTGCAAGAAATGTTCCAAATTGAAATAAAGATGTTATTGAATAATCTGCTACTAAAAATTTCGAAGCTCTTTATAAAATTACGTGAGACCGACTTGTCAAAAAATGTCAGAGACTCGTGTAAATTTACTATAACGGGATTAATTAATAAGCATAAATTCAGAATTTGTTTGCAAGAAGACAAATTCATTGTATACTACGAGTTTCACTGTGAATAATGATTATACGGACCGTAATATTTTATTAGATACAAAATATTTACATCTAATTAAGATTTTATTGATGCATACCAAAAGATGGAATTAATTAAAAATAGTAGAGCGCAAATTTTAAACCGTTGCACTAAAATTTGTGTTTTTATTTTGCGAATGTTGGGTATTCACTACTAATATGAATAGTGTTCAAAAGATTTTTACTGTATCCAACATTTACGTATAACTCATATGTTGGGCAAAAGTTTAATGACACTGTAAAAAATCGATATAGTATATGCGTCTGGACAAGGAGAAGCCAGTGCTCAAAGTAATCTTGCTTTATGTCACGCCAATGGAATTGGTGTAGAGAAAAACAGTTGAGTTTTATCAAAATGCAGTAAAATGCATATATTAATGCAAGTTAAAAATGGTAGACATTATCAGTTATAGCAAAATAACTTGATTGACTTTACAACACATTATTGTCCTGTATTACGAAAATGGGATGAAAGCAGACATTCAAAAGAGCAGCAAACAAGGACATACTAAAGCACAAATAATGCGTATACTTTTTATGAAAATGGGTTAAAAGCAGAAATAAAATAAGAAATAAGATGAGTTGTATAATAATAAAGGCATTAAAAAGGGCTTTAGATATATTTGAGCACTCTATATATTAAACTCTATTATGCATCTAGGAGACAGGAGAATAATCCTACTGGATTGTTGCCGCTAAACAGAACAATCACCACGTGACAACAAATATAGTGTTGCGTCGCGTTCTTTTGCAGGCAAATTTTGTCTACTTAAATAATTGGAGAAAAATTAAGCTTTGAATTAACTTTTCATATAACTTCCTGGCTTAAATTGACTGGAGCATCCTCAACAGTCAAGTCATATGATAAAATTAAACCACGTTACAGCATGTGTCAGGCGACCCAAACAAATGACAAAATCCTGAGTCGCATGAAATTTACTATACTTTTTCAGCCACGAGGTCTCTCAAATAATCCAAGGAATTCGTTTTCAACTAGCACATATCTGAACGAAATAAACTTACTATATAATACAGTCCCGGATTTGTCCATGCAGATCATCCTAGATTTATTACAGAACATTCGAGAAAAAAAGGTCTGAAAGCATAATAATGCTATTAAACCTTCTTTATTGGTATTAATAATGCTTTAATAAAGTCTATTCATTTCTTCACTTAGTATCCATTCACAGGCATTCGGATTTACAAATTGTGTCTTTCTTATCCGAACCCGAAATATATGCGAGTCAGTAATAAAACTAGGACGTGTACGAGGCCTATGCGTTTCACCTTCAGAATATCCTATTATATTAAAAAGATTAGTACGTAACGTCACAAATTTAGTACAATTACGTGCCGCGATTTCCCAATGCTGCTGTGAAGGTGCAGAAGAAACTAATGATTTGAGTGCTTTGTTTATTTCTTCAAGTATTGCATCGTGGCCTTGATGCCGATTTGAAAGCTTAGATCGTGAAGTCATAATTCTTTTTGCAAATTTCAGGCTTCAACCGTAACATCCGCAATTTCGATCGATAAATAGGATGCCGCCTGGCAGACCAAATCGGCGCACTTAAAAAGCTTTTCCCCTTTATGTTGATCTTCCTTTTCGTTATGAGTAAGAGTCTCACAACGACTGGATTTTGCTCAGCAAGGAGAATATTCTAAAAGACTATCTAAACCAAATCGCTCATGGTTTTTCATCAAACTTATTATATCATCGTACAAA
>CAJVPI010000563.1:0-26456 GCA_910592345.1 Paraglomus brasilianum
AATTATCATTTTTATTACGATGTTTACGTAATAAATTTGAGGCTATTTGAGAATATTAGGTGATAGGTTTAGGGGGGGTTTTCCAAGATGGACCAATGACAATCAACTTGGTTCAGATCGAGCTGATGGACAGATCGGGCCAGAACATTAATACTAATAGTATCGTTAGCCTAATGACAATATTATAATGGTGTGAGTTATCTTAGGAGGAAATACGGTTTGCGGGAATATTCGTCTAGACATGTGGTTTTCGTGACACTTGGATACTTTAATAGCATTCCCTCCCTTGTCTCTCTCCAAGACTAGATACATCTCACCCTTCCCGCAATAACAATCCTTTTTATGGTCTTTTATTATCTTCCTTTACATATATGTAGATAGATAAAACGGCTTAAATTGGGCTTAGCGAGCACCTTGTGAATAAAAGTTCCTCGCGGTATGCTATTCGAGATCGTAATAATGATAATAATACGTGTATATTATTAAAACTGAGGCTCTAAATGTCGAATGTATAGACGAATGTTACTTTATTTGCCACAACCTACTCAATAAAGAAGCTTTGCAATGATAAACAGAACTGAGAACGAAAAGAGTATTCTTGATCTGGCTTAACTGATTGTTTGTTGAAAACTAATAGCCGAAACTTTAATGATTAGTTGGAAAGAGCGTGGATATAAGCAGATTTTTCTCGGTGCCCAAAGTTGAAGTCCCCAGAGTATTCTGATTAATATTCTTGAAACTATCAAAATAAAGACAAGGTGTATGATATAAAAAAATATTATTTAAGTTGCTGACAATTGTATATGTTGTAGTTTCTCGTCGCAAGAATATCATACTCGATTATCACACTTCCTCCCTTTTTGCCCATGACATTGATAGCTTTTGTATTGTTTCTTCTGATCATCATTCTGAAATTTCTTGGTCCTATTCGTCGTAAGAAGCACGATAAGTAAATAAAGCGCGTTTAACTTGACTGAATTGTTGTATACAGAGTTCAAGCGTTTTATATAACCTCAATTTAACTGTTATTATGGGAGGCAATCATTTCATCGACAAATATTTACCAACATTATTTCGAAGTTATCCTTTTTTAGTAGTTAATTGTCGGTGAAATGTAATGTCGGTGAAATGATTGTCGATGAAATAATAGAACCCGTTATTATTATGTGAGTTTTAAGTTCGATAGTTGAAACAAACGCTATTCCTATTGTTTCATTTGCATATCTCTCAACTTCAATTGTTACTCGTATTTTCTTATTCTCGTCAATAACTATCGTTTTATTATACATTTTACAAAAAGGTAAAGAAAAGAAGGATAGCTGAAACCGCGTTAGCACTAAATATTAATGTGTCGTATTGAAAGAAATAATGTTATGACTATAAGACGATTGCATGTTAGAAGATTCAAACCTACAAGCAAATGTGTGGCTTATTTGCTAAAAGTCAATAAACATTTAAACAATATAATGTGTGTACACTCCCATGACAAAATTCACGAGACTGTTCTAAAATTAATAGTAAATTATATTAAAAAACCTTTCTTTTCGAAGTATCTCTTGTCTGCAAGCACTATACACAGTGAAACTCGACAAGTCGGACACGACTGGCTGGGCATGGTTATCCGATTTGTCGAAGGAGTTTAATATGAAAAAACTAGAAGTTTAATTTGTGCCTACCCGGCTTCGTCGGGCAGGCTTGTTGGGATAAATTTTTAATCATAGATTAAATTTTACATGACAAAAAAATAAAAGTATATGGAAGTAAGCTGAGAAGAAGTGACTAATACATTTGTATAGTAAACGCAAGTCTATTTGTTGACTTTCTGTTTTTTACCTGTACTATTTCTGGTTGCACGTCTTTTTTTTGTACTACTTTCTTGCTTAACTATCGTCATTACTTTCTTGTTCTTCAGTATTTGTTATATTAGTGATATCGGCATAGTTTTTAGTATTACCGATTAAATGGGCGATTGGTTTTGAGATGGGTGCATGTTCTTCGTCTATATGTAACCGTATGCTTGTTGTAATTGTGACATTAAAGGAATTATCTTTAGATTTGTAACTTTGTGCAAATTATTGTCCAAGTCAATTAAGTCATTATCTGAGTTTGCGTAAGCGGTAAACTTGTATATTTGGTATCCGTCTTCCGTGTCAATAATCTCGAGATAGCAACACCTTTTTTTCGTTGTACCTTTCATCTGTGACAGAAACGATATACACAATAGCTGAAAGACTTGTAATCATATTTGATGAATAATAATAATTAGTAGTGAGCGAACGACAGTGTTAATCTTTGTATTTATAATTTTTGCTTTTTTTACATCGTTAATTTTAAATAATGTTAGATAATATAAAAATGTATTTGTCATATTTCAGTGGAAACCTTTTTTTCCGAGTACAGTTGATACAGTACGCACACTATCAGACTTTGGACAAATGCGATTGTTCCGTTGCCGATGCGATATGGACGAGTAGAATCGAAGTCCGTATTGGCCCGCGTAAACATAACGCCTTATTTGATTGATGTTTTGCAATAGAGAGTATGGTTGCGGTTTTAGGAATAGATTTACCGCGCGGTAAAAGATTAAGATTTTGACGGCTAGTGATTTTTTCTTGAAAGATGGTTACGGGTAAGTTGTGGATGTTAGCGTCTGATCGTCATACAATGGCTGATTTTCTTTAGTTTTTAGTTTTTCTTACTTCTTCCACGCACATTCCCCTTTCTCTCATTCATTTATTTGGCGTGCTTGTTTTCTTCATCCGCCTTGGGTAGCATGTGTTTTATTAATGTTTTCTATTTGAAAGACGGTTAAAGATAAGAGCGTTATTTTTTACGATAACTGAATTGTCGAACTATTAAATGTTTGTATTGATTTATCGTCAGCCACATATGGCTTAGAAAAAATTTACTGCGGTAAAAAATTTTGAGTGACGAATGAAGATAAGCGTCGATGTTAGCGATAACTGATTCATGTGCTTGTTGAACTATTCAATGTTAGCATTGGTTGATCGTCACACTTATATGGCTGGTCACATGGTCTTTATAAGTAGATTACTGCGGAAAAGTTTCAGACTGATGTCAACATTTGATTTGTCATTGATGATTTACTTGAAAGACAGTTGCGGATAAAGTCGCAATATTAATATTAGCGTTATTTCGCGATAAGCGATTTGTTACTTGCTTGTCAAACTCTTTAATGTTAGCATTAACTGATTGTCTTAATTCCTGTTTTCTAGTAAACGTCTACTTTCACTTATGACTGCTTTCTACACACTACAATTAAAGGAGTAAATTCATTGTGTTGATTGTACGGGAACAAAACGAATAGATTGTTTGAACAGATTGTCATGTATAAACAGAACTGTGTGACGGTGTAACACGAAATTTTTTTGTGACTCCCACAATTTAGCTTATATAAACAACCTTCCTCCCTTATTCAATTTATCATTAACTTGAATTGAATTTAAAAACAACGTTTCTATACGTTTAGACTAAATTCGGATAAGCTTAAAAAATTTAAAATTTTAACCATGCCAAAATTAATGTACTCGTACCTTTTGCAAGCCTGACAATAACGTACAATAAGCTAAGTAAAATATTAATGTGAGTATTGTGAACGTTAATATCAGATTTAAGGTGTATAAGTTATTCGAATCTAGTAGATGCCAACCTCGCATAGCATACTTTTCGCACAAAGTTAATGTTTACACTCGGCCATGATTGATCTACATAAACAAGTACTATATTTGAATTAGCTCGTGATGTATGAAAACCGTTTCTAATGAATTGATTAACTGTGTGTCATCGTTCAATTGAAATATTCAAACTATACTTCCTCGATAGCAGATCTTGCATTTAACCTGACATTTCTTCAATTTCCTTTTTTATTGTACTTACGCAGTTTGGCCAAAAAGCAATTTGTATTTTTAGCATCGCCTCTGTTACGAGTACCTCACTTTCCCATTGCCCAATCAAACTATACTTTTTTGGACTGTGCTATGATTTGATTATTCTAGCTATGTTCGAATTAGCTTTATTGACAAAATAAAATACAACAATCGAATGCAAAATTCTTTTTATTACGTCTCTATATGGATCGAGACAACTGAGTGTGACTGGGTTCTGAACTGAGGATTATTACACAAAAAAGGTAAAAGCGTACTAAATTGCTCATTTGAGTCAATAAATGCCCATCAGAAAATCAACCATACTTTTTTGGTAATTACAATTTGCATGGGTAATTGATTGACATAGCTATCGCGAGGAACTTTTATTCACAACGAGATTTGATTGACATAGCTCACTCAGGATGACATAAAACAATCGAATGCGAAATTTATATTACATCAATGTCTTTGTTGCTGGACTATATAATAAGTGGCAGTTAACCCCGGAACGAATACTTTTGTATATCTTCGAAACCATTATGTAGTCTCATTAACTTGAAGAAAGAAGCACCAACACAATTCAACGAGGACGTATCTTATCCGTGAACATCAATGTAAATTTAGATTCCTCTCCACATTACGTAAAAAATTGCGTAGTGCAGACCGATACCCGATTCCGTTCGCTGGAGAAGAAATGAGGCCAAGGTAAATAGTGGTTTGAAAGCATAACTTTGTAATAGAAGTTGTTATAGAGGTAATAAGTAGAATTCACGAAAAGGAACGTGTATACCCGTTTGTGATTTGGTAAAAAAAAATTTTTTTTCGATCAACTTTTTCGACCATCACAACTTAATGAACAGAACGATGAATTGTATCAAGAGATTAACATTGTCATGTGTTTATCTCCTCGCTTTGTTGAAATACATTTTATGTTTGACTAGGCATATTATTTATATTCAACAGGATGAAGGCATGAATATTATATATAGCAGATTTAGAAGCAGCCACAAAGTAGATCGGAGGAAGAATCTCACTACGTAATAATATCACTACTTTTACAGTGCAAACCAGTCAATATGTCTCCGGTACTGGTCCCACGATACAATTTGCAGAATTTGACATAAGAATCCATCACAGTGCCGAAAAAAACCCTGCATGAAAGAACTACTCGGTTCAAAAGTGTCAATTGTAGGCGAATTAGACATTTATAGCAACAAACTTTGTGTTAAACTTCATAGTTTTGACTTTCCATCCCTTAATATTAACACTTCACAAACAACTTCAACAACCATCCCACCCCCTTTAACAAAAATCACTCATGTACGAAAACGAAAACGACCTAATAAAGCAGATAACCCAACCCCACGTATTTCAGAAAATCAACATCACCGATTCCTATCTACGATAGAAAGCGATCGACATACGATATTGTTCATAGCTTATCTTCTCTATTAGTACAGTGGACTCTCCCTAAGTGCAGCACTATATTTTCCCTCCCTAAATTCAGGCCCGAGATTATAAGACCATTAAGTATTTTACTCTATAAATGCAAGTTGTGTCTGATTTGGCCAATGGTCTCATGTCGTGTTGCAGTAATACATTTCAATAGCCTATTCGTCACAATAAATATGCGTATGTAAATCCTTTGTCATATAACCATGAAAGAAAGACCATATTACACAAATTTCCTGACGCCAACAGGGGTGAAGCCCCTCATAAATTCTTATCTAGTTACATGCAGAGGAAGAGAATAAAGCCCTATATTTGGCATAAGGCATCCCAAATTGTGAGCATGGCTGCAGATTGGACGAACGGAGAGGTGACTCCGCTTTAGCCTATCCCTTTTTAGGCAAATTTATCAATGTCACCACGAAAGGTCTTGTACCACTCTGACCTAAGCAAACAAAGTTAGACAAAAATGAACCCCCAACTTATAAAAGTAGGAACTTCAATTCCGGGTTTGGAATTTATCTTGGTCCTAACTTAAGAAACTTTTTGTTTGGATCCATTAGCAATCCTATATCATTATGTTTGATATATTTAAATGTAGTAAACGTAAAAGTGAACCCTCGTGGGTTCGTAAGCTAAAAATAGCGACTACCATATTCTTTTCGGGGTGTATATTCGCCTACTTGGGCTGGCTTTGCTTCGAACTGAGTAGATTTGAGAAGACTCTTATATATTCCCGAGATAATACTAAAGGACTTCCTTCGCCAAGTAAATGTCAATAAAGTAAAGATACATATAAACAATTCCACGCAAATTGGCTAATATTATTACAGATATTATCTTTAGTTCCATTTATAATTTCAGTACTTCATGTAATATGGTACAATATGGTATGTAGCGAAACAAGAATTCAATATCTTTATTAACTATTCTGTTTATACTAAACATTTCAATATTTTTGATAGATGGACAAGTCTCGAACTCCGAATGCGATTCTTATCTGGGACTGTCTAGTTTTGATCGGACCACGAAATCGTACATAATAAAATTCACTCCACAAGGCTTCAACTACCCTGATCCAGCGAGTCACCATTATGATAAAAATGTGATTCGTCGGATAAGCTTCGGATTTGCTATAACTGATCCATTTTATCCACTTGGTGGGGATGCTCAAATGTCTGCTTTCTTGTTTGATGCAGGTGAGTGCGTTTCTTCATGTAAAACGTTGATTTAATTGTATCAACAATACTCATGCTAACATATGAAAACAGAATCGCAAGCAGTTTCAGAAAACAGTCAGAAATATTCAGAGGCCGAAGTCAACTCTACGGTCTATTCTAACATATACACACTTGGGAAGAGTCAGGTAAAAGCAAATTTGAAAGTATTGACCACAGTATATCTAGTTACTTACTTTCTGTTTAGCACAACATCTTCAAGATAGAGCGCACTATCCGCAAGTTTATAATTTCAAGCGTGCAGAATGTTCTTATTGGAAGACCTTATTTTGTAACCTTGCCCATGCTGAGTAGCACATACGGTACGTATCATAGTAATGTTTTCAAATACATTTTCTCTCCCCTAACAAATTTATAGCCACATACCCGCTTGTTAATACCAGTAGCAACATTTATGCGCGTGCTTCTGTCGAACCTTCCTCCTATATAGTTAATACTGAAATAGAGAAATCGTAAGTTAATTGTTGGGTTTGCATCTACAGTTGAACACTAAAAGTGCACATAGGGGTACTCTTGCCATAGATGTACTAAAATATCGCCTTATTTTTATTGGTTATTAGTAATATGACTTTACTTGATGTCTTAAGCGCCTTAGGAGGTATGTATTCTTTAATTATGGCATTCTACGGAATACTGTATGGTAAGTGAATAAGTGAATAAGTGAATCTACATATATTCTCTCTTAATAATTATATTTGTGATGGGATAATAACAATAATTCTCAGGTGATAGAGCCATTGAACCATGGGGTTTGGTCCAGAAAATGAGGCACAAATCTGTTAAAAAATTTTTGGATAAGAAGGTTAAGATTACTGCCTGGGCTGTTAAGGAAACTGACACAGTTGAGGATGCAGGAACAATCACCGTAGTAGATGAACAAGCGAGCATAGCTGATGATGAACAAGCGAGCATAACTAATGATGAACAAGCGAGCATAGCTGATGATGAACAAGCGAGCATAACTGATGATGGCGGCGAGGAAACAATGGAAGAACTCAAACGTAAACTTGGTAGATTGCAAAAAAGACAAGAGTCGTTGGAAAACTTTTTGCAAGATTATGTTGTTAATATGAGCTTTTATAAGAAGGATGGGATAAAGTTTCCAAAGTGTTTGTGTGCTTAAGAGAAAGATTTTATTTAGAACATAGGTTCTCCCAGCAATGGGCTCATGTAGGACAATTTTTACTGCAAGGTATCGATGTTCGGATTTATTTATTGATTGATTGATTAGGTTTAACTCGGATTTTATTGTTATTGGCTAATTTTTGTAAATAATATTAATAATTTTTGGGTGCTTATATTTTGGTGTAAACATATATCTGATGTTATATATAAACCCCAAGCTGCAACTGTACTGTACATCAATCTGCTACTAATTGTGTGATAGAAAAATAGTGCAATTATTTGATATACAGTATATGATAGCACACTAGTGTTACCTGAAAATAACGTCGTGGTCGATTAATTCTGCGCAGATTGCATTGACCCATCCCAATTTATTAAACGTGCCAATTTGGTTAACACTCGAAATTATTGTTGTGAGCAAATTTCAACAAAGAATTTATCTATAATATAAAATAAAAATATGATACAATATGAATACACATTGATAATAACTGATAACCCGCCATGCAATTTTTCATGTTAAAAGTCACGAGTCAACTACAAATAAAATGTAAAAATTGGCTGTAAATCGCTTGTCGAATGCTTTACCGTTGCTCAACATTTCTACTACAGTTTTGTAATCAAAATACACGCGGCTAGACGCACAAACTTTATTTTAAACCATAATACTAACGCTTTATTTCGTTCAATATCCAAAAATTTATTTACAACGTTTAGTGCCTTTTTCCATATCGCGTTTGACCTTGTTTTTTCTTGACAATGCAACCAAATCCATTGGTTTAATTTCCAGCGCTGTATTTAGATCATTTAATACCTTATCATATTGACAAAGCAAGCAATGAACGTTGCCTCTCTCTGTCAATGTATATACATGATTTGGTCTAATCTCCAACGATTGATTAAAATCGGTTTAATGCGTTATCATACTGCTGGAGCATGACATAGACTTCTCCCCTTTTCGTCAAAGCCTTTGCATTATCCGGTCTAATCCCCAACGATTTATTGAGATCATTCAATGCGGCACCATATTGCTCAAGCTAGTAATAAACGTATAGATACTATACTCTCCGTAACAGACTTTTGCTGCTTCTGGCGCACCATAGTTAGCCCCCGTAATATTTTATGATAATCATTCTACAGTGCAGTCGGTAGAAGTAAAGAAGAGAACAGCATCCCTCCGATGAACTGCAAAAAGTTTTACGCCTACTTTATGAAGAAGATTACGCTCAGTTTCCATGCATTCCCTGCTTTTATTGCTCGCGTTATTGCTCGCGTTATTGCTCGTGTTATTATACCCGCAATCTGCAAAGTGGGTAGTCAGAAATAATGACATTACTTATCCTTTGCAAACATATTTCCAAATAAAATCTTACTATACTAATCCACGCCTAGCCAAAATTGCAACTTGCTAATAATGCAAATCAAATTCAATAATAATCGAACATGCCTTACACCAATATACCAAAGAAATATCAACATACTACCAGTCTAAGTGTTTTTCTGGTAATAGATTTCTAATACACGTTAATGGCATAAATTCTCCTGCAGTAATTCTTTTACAACATTGTTTTGCTCTCACAGTGGTCTCGAGGCTAACAACGCCACACATCTTTCTACATCTGGATAAACAATTTTTCGCTACTGGTCAAACTCAGCCGTGCACCATCGTGGGACGTTGTAGAAATTCCCTGCTTAGATAAACAAGCGTTTGCCGCTGTCATATGCAAATATGAACGTCTCGAAATAAAACTATAACCCATCCACTTCATTTTTTAATCCACACGATTGGCCTCATATTCACTATGACCTATTGATTTAATTAGCCATATTTTCGTTACTATCGAATCATATTTCATTATTTGTGAATGAATCAACAAATTGATACTACTTACATTTTCCCGAAAATCCACTAAACCTATTTAATTTTGTTGACTTACTATTAATAGGAAGTTATTGTACATGATGTATATATGAGACCGATAACTCGTATTTCCCATTTCCCGTAATATTCTTGTCACAACTACTAAAACAAGCTTGATTATTTCTCCGGCACAGAAGGACCAATAAAACAATATCTTATTCAAAATGATACTTTCTCAGAAAGGTATACCAAATAAACTATTTACTGTAACTACTCATTGCTCGCTCATTCATTACTATACATTTTTCCAGCGCTCTACCTTATCAAGTGTGTTAATACAATAAGCCGTACATACACAGTGTACTAAACCGATGACTACGTATCTTCCATTTCCGCAAATATTTCTTATAATGATTCCAATACCAATAAAGATTGAATGACTATATTTGTGCTACACACAGTACGTAACAATAAAAATCTTATCCAAATTCCTTTCGCTAACTACGCAATCAAATTTCACTTCCCTCTCACAAAACTTCTATCTATATATTGCTACTAACAATAAAGTCTTATCCAAATCTCTTTCGTTAACTACTATTATGTCTTTTGCTGCACAACCAAAATGACACTGTTCACATTTAAACTATTTAGCTCATCGCTCTCCTAATTTATCAATTATACCAACATAGTAAAAAATTACGTGAAAGTTAATCTGATAACTTATACCATATTTCTATTATTCTTGTAAATATTCTTGTATCAGAAAAGTACAAAGAAAAAAATTAATATTTATTTCAATGCACCAAATTATGCATCATATCCAATGATTCCCTTGGCTTTCGCTACGCTTTCATGCACTTTAATATAATAGTGATACTGAAAAATGTGCCCCCTCTATAAATGAGGCAGATACGTGTATTCTCCCTTCACGCTGTACATCTGAAAAATCCAAATTTTTATCATACTAGATCTCTTTGCTAATAACAAAAAAAAACATGTTTATTCACTTGACTCCATTACCATTCACTTCGATGTCTACATACCAAAAAATACCCTGACTGGTCCGTAGTTGATGACATCCTTGAATTAGCTGGCGCTGTCACGAAACTAGAAGACATGCCGCTACATACAGTACGTATAAATTAGGTTACATTCTTTCAATTAAACAGTCATGTAAACATCTATTTATTTCCACTCTACAGATCAAACCATTCAAATGTCAGAAGTACCCCTTGCTCGAACTCGGAAAATTTTAATAGTAAAATTGTTTGGATATAACGAAGTTAATTATAAAACCCTCGATATTGGATATCCGAAATCCACGATAAATGATCCAATCCAACGATATGAACAACACCAAACGGTTACCAGTCTTCCAAGGACTGAATGAAATGGGAGGCAATCATTTCATCGACAATCATTTCACCGACAAATACTCACCAACATTATTTCGAAGTTATCCTTTTTTGGTAGTTAATTGTCGGTGAAATGATTGTCGATGAAATAATACGGACCCGAATGAAATATATCGGAAGAAGAATCGAAAAATTATCTTGCTTGTAGATGATGTTCTCAAGTCACAAGACTGATAACCTCAAACAGTCGAATGTTAGAGTAATTTTTTTACCACCGAATACTACTAGTCAAATACAACCTCTTGACCAGGGCATAATATACAGTCTGAAGGTTATTAATTGTTTAGTCAGGCTTATTATTATCGCGTCTTTAATGAAATAATCTAACTTCATCTGGTTAACTAATTTCTTTAGGCTCAATATCGCAAGATTTTATGCTCATATCTTATTGATCAATATGATGCTCGTCTTGTTGGTTGCACTGCAGTTCCAAAACTCACAATTTTGGAGCAGTTAATTTTTTCGTCGCTGTTTGGAATCAGGTATTATCTAAGACTATAATGTCTTCTTGGCGTTGTACTGACATCCTCCCACATAGTATAATTGAACGAAGTTCATCGGAAATGGATATTGCTCCAAACGAGACTCATGAAACTGAAATTGAGATTGTGAATCTTATTCAGCAATTGCCGATAGATAATCCAGTAAGCGTAGAAGACTATATAAATATCGACAAAGCTATCGACTTGAACAATAGTGTTGATGATGACACTTTAATGTAGCAAATAGTTGACACTGTCAACCAAGCTGACGGTCAAGAAGACGAAAGCGTTCAATCGGAACGGCTTGTTACCAGTTCAGAGGCTTTAGTTGGAATTGATAGCGTTTTGGCATATATTGCACAGAAAAATCTTGGAGTAGAATTGTCGGTTATTAAATGTTTGACCAAATTAAGAAGTACAATATCACGAAGTAGTATAGAATTGGCACGTCAAGCAACGCTTGATGAATTTGAATTTGTAAATATTGAATACTCTTGAATTACGTGCGTAATAAAGATATAACGGAACTTCTTTATATAACAATGCGTATTACTATAATTAGATATATGTACGAAACCTGGATATAACGAATCCCTCGATATAACGAAGAAAAGTGTCTGCACCGTCTCCTTCGTTATATCCGGTTTCACTGTGTATTCGTTAATCGTTCCCTTCTTCATTACGTATACAACAGGGAGCGAGAGTAATATTCTTAAATAATTCCTCGATAGAAAAGCGTATCTGCAATGGAACAATCGGAATTGTTACGGATTTTGACAAAGAAACACTATCCGTTCAAGTAGCATTTTGTGTCCAAAATGGAATAATACACTGCTAGGTATCTCGCTACTTACACATCTTACTTCTATGCAGCAGGCCAAGCTTGCGTATCTATCAGTCGCTGTCCAACGTGGGACACTATTAACATAGCTTCCAAGCGTAATCGAAGAGTATTACCGTTTGCAAAAGTTAGCTAAACAACATTTACCGCGTGAAACTGATTATACACGTACCAATGTATCTTGATGTTCTGTATTTCGTAAAAACAAAATTAAATAAATTCTTATATTCCTAATCAATATATTCTTATATTTTAATCAACTTTAATTTAATAATAATCCCCCGTTTATCTTCATGCAGGTTAGATTATTATTATACTCGTCGTACTTCGCCCGGTCGACATAGTCGACCGGGCTCGGCACGACTGCTCTAGTTTACATATGACTAATTTATTGTAATACGATCTTCAGGTATCATTATGACACCAAATCCCTCCCACGGAATTCCACTCACATTATCTGCTTGGGTACTTTAAAGATCAGCCAGCCGCAAGTACAAGAGGATTATTGGAACCTTCACATAGCATCTAAACAATTTGTTGGAAAAGATGCAAACGGTCTGAAATGACTCTGGTCTCTGAATCCAAATCCCTCCCGCAAACTGTACTCATATAATATCTTATTGAAAGACAGATGTGGACAGTCAGAGATAGATTACTTCGATCAGATGACATTTTACAGCACCGGATGATAAGCAAGCTCCTATCTAACATTCAACAACCTATTGAAGAGAATGAGTGCTCTGAGATTGATTCTATTGATTTCATCTTCTCTAAGTATCTCTGAAATTTGATATGTGCCTATAATTTATAAGAGTTGGCAGTTATTAGTCAATTATTAAAAATAAGTTTAAGGTAGTAAACATGTAATTTTCTCTCATCGACTTTAAAGTTGAAATAAAATAAGCAAGCATGTACAGCACATATTCTTTCATCGCAAATAATCATCTTATCCCAATCGCATACACCTAACAAGATATATTACAAAATAAACATTACCACTGACATATAATGAGTATCCCTGCAAAAAAGATTTTGTGCTATCAAAAATCGATCAGAAATGCACTAAACAAGTAATGTCGAATGCCTAATACAACGAAAAATTTAAACACACTATCCATAGGGAACAAATTATACTCTGCTTGAATACGATTTTCGCATGTCAAAATCCCTCCCGCAAATTCATGGATCATCCCGAAAAGATCTTAATATAGGATATAAACTATGTCACGTCGTAATAAGAAAATACTAAATGATTCCGAAAATGAATGATTCCACAACACCACACCAACAAAAATTTACTACTGATATATATTACTAACTAATGTTTACAACCGACTATTTACTTAAACACCTTCACCTCTCCAAAAAACCACTACATCCATTATATCCATCATTACCATCATTGATATATAATCGTGAAAAACGAAGAGGCGAAGCCTCTTAAGTATTTATTACTATAGTTAACGTATAGTAAACATCTACCTTCATCACCTGATGCCTGATGTTAACCTAATTTGCCAATGATGCATTCCCATTCGTCATTTGCGTGTATCATTTTCCATATTAAAATTTCGGACTTTTCCTTAATTCCTTTTTCTGGTAAGATTCATAAGAATTTTATACAACTGTTTTTATATAATCCTTATGCATATCCGATTCTTATGCATACGGTTATGTATAAGGAAGCCGCCCGCCTCTCTTGACACCATTGTGTATTTATAAAGAAAAAAAAATCGCCGCAGTATTCTTTCCTTGTAACATAGTGTATCTTACAAAATAAACAAATGCACCAAAGACAACTATCATTACCATTGTAATTTAACGTAAAGTATTCGGATTGCTTTGGCAACCCACGTCGCCTCTCCCAGAATAATATCAGTTGGGAACGATCCTTCTTTTCGCTCTCGGAGAAGATAAGAATAAAATTTTGGTATGCTTCATCGATTATTAAAAATATTGTTAAAAATTACTGTTAATGTCAGAGAAATTGTCTAGCTTTGGTAATTATTATGATCGTCCGTTGGTATTCAATTATTAAACTGTTCGATTTTCGCTGAAATGTCGTTAAATTAGACTACTAAAAATTGACGATCATTCTTTCAGCTTCCCATAACATATTTCCCCACGTTGTTTATTTGTATGCGCCTTTATTCATGAACAAATAAATAATTAATAAATACATTACATCATTATTCCATCTTTCCAAACAAACGATCAAAAAAAATTATTTCAGTACCTAAAATTCAATTCCATTGCTTGCTTTTCTTTCAATATAGAAAAAGAAAAATAAGAAAAATAGTTTTCATATTTACCAAAAAAAAGTTAATAACACAACTTGATCAACATGTCTTACGTTATTGATGTATATTCTCTTGATATCAATAAAATTGTTTTCGATACGAATACGACTCGCATGTCAGTACACACAATAATATGTCTACTCCATTACATGAATTTTCCAACGCTAGCAACAATGAGCTTGTGGAAATCGATACTCATTCGTATTGGCGTCCTTCTACTGCATTACGCAAAATTCTGTCCCATTTTATTAATAATAATTTATGCCTTTTCCATCGATGCTGCAGTCCTTCAAAAAAACTACAAACTATCCGCTTAATTCCCTACATTTCAATCGATTGCAGCAATATGTCATCCCAATCATACAATGTAAAATGGCATGTGCCTTCCAAATAATCATGACATTTCTTATTTACCCACGCATAAACTAACCGCATACGACATCGGTATACAACAACCAATTAATAAAATTTCCAACTAGCCATCCATGCATATCAAAGATTGGCATTGCCTGCCTCAAACGTATACTGTAATGTCATCGATACAATGGTAAAATATTTATTACACCGTCCACTCAATAAAGAATAACACCATACGATAAAAAAAGCAAACACACTTTATTTTCCCAAATAATAAATCCAAACATAGTATTTCCCAAACACATCGAATTTACATCGACTAATCGAATACATTGACGCACACAAAATATAACCAAAAAATATTACATTATCTCATGCGTATCTCCCATATTGCTCAGACGTGAGAAAAAAAGAGATCAATACACCAACTACAGTATATACCGTTTAGCAAAAAGAAACAATAAGCAAACTATAATAAAACCTTTGCATCGCCATTATACAAACACATAATCCTTCCCCACCTTACTACTAATATAAAACCAAGCCCATTTCACAAAATCGAATACACAAATTTATCAAATCCCCTTATTGTTATACAGTACAAAACTCACACATACCACACATCCATACATCATATCAACGACAACAGACAGTCAACAATGCTCGTACATTTCGATTACATAATATTCGTACGTTTGCAAATCTATAATTAACGTAATAGTAATATTTTTACAACACTTCACTTTTGTCAACCTCATACATCACGCAATTTATTATCAGGTAAACGCATTCAAATGCAAAAACACCATCATCGACACCACACGCCCGCACTTGGCTCAAAGGAATTGGAACTGTAAAGTTAACCGTCCAAACACGAAATAACATAGCAATATTCACCGTCCGGGCGTCACAATACGTTTCAGGAAACGGCCTCTCGACGAAGATATCTGAATTTGACACTATGGTCCGCCATAAAATAAACAAAAAAAAAAAAAGCCTATACGAGCGAACCAGGAAGGCTAAACTGGGATCAAAAGTCTCCATCGTAGGTGAACTGGACATCCATGACAATAAACTATGCATCGAATTGCATAATTTCGAATATATATCTGGCACTTCCCCATACACAACCACCACCACATCATCCACCCCTTTCCTCCCAAGCACTATCATTCGCATCTGAAAAGCGATCACTACTGTACAGTTTCTTGATGGAATCTCCAGACAGATCCACCCACCAAAGAAGCCAAAGCTATCCACTACCCCTACTAACAATAACAACAATTCTGAACTGAACAATGATACATCATCTCAACCCATAAGAAAGTTTGACTGACCAACTGACTCACCGAAACCCTGTCAACCACGGAAAGAGTTTTACGATCAACAAATAGAATTTCTGATATAGCATCTAACAGATTAGACTTTTCCAACATACATGATCAATCTGAATAATAACCTCTCATTAATTTATTTCGTTTATTATTTATTTATCCAATTTAATCTACTCTCTACCTAATAAATAAATCCTACAAGGGGCGCAGCCCCCCCCAAAAAAAAAACTGTTTCTAGTTACTGTATAAAATTAAACGTATTCGCTTCGGTGAAGCCCCCTATAAAATTCTAAATCTAGTTACTTATTAAATAAATGGGGGTAGAGGTTTATTTAAAAATTTATGAAATTTGATAGGTCAATAAGTCGGATAAAATCTCCGCCCGACGAGTCCGAGAGTGCCTATGTATTTATCGTACAAGTCGATCATAATTTGTTACTTTTTATGGAAAATTTATTAAGATCAATGAATGACCAATCAAATTATTAGTTAAGGGGGTGAATGTTCTTTGCCACAAACCTTCCGTAAGCATTCTAGTTTGACCTTCCAAGTCTTGCGAAGGACAAGCATCGTGTACAACAGCAGTTTAAATAAGAAATACTGTTCTATAAACAAGTTTATAACTTGTCCGGTTGCTATACCGGAGACCGCCATCAGGTCAATCTTGCCTTCAAAACGAAGAAAGACACTGTTTCATATAATGCCGCTGTTTTGATTGCAAACTAATTCGTTGCTGCTAGATTGTGTGATCAGTTGCCAGGAAGACTTCTCAACTAAAAATAAGAAATTAGATGGTGTTTGGGATGACGGCACTGGCTTAATAATCAAGTCCCGTCGTGACTTTGTCAAATGGAAAAAAATTTTGAATTTGGTATATTACCAAAATTAAATCAATAATAAACATTCGGAATCGTAGAACAATGTGCGTGCGGAACTGTTCCGCAGCATTACCCCCCATTTACAAAGCATATTTTTGTATTGATTGTTTTCTTTCTCAAAGTGGTAAGTAACCGAACTTTCTGAGCAATATTTTGGTTTATTTGCCTCTTTGATTATACATTGTGATAAGTCTTGTGACAATATTATTATTAGAACTCATTCAATCCGTTCCAAATTCGATATTATTGTTCAAACAAATTTGGAAAGCACGGGTCTTCCGGCAATGCAAAATAGAGTTACGCAGTCACTTATTGAGCTTGCTGTTTGTGAGCACATAAAAAAAGATACCACGGATAAATTATCGACAACCTTACCAGATGGAATCTTGTCCGTATCAATTTTTTTGAACAGCCATTGCTATAACATTACTTCCACTAGCACTACATCTGTGCCAGCATACACCTTTATGAGTTCTGCGGATATGGAAATTGTATTGAGTACTTGGTTTATTCCGCTTTTGGGCGGTGATTATTGGAGAATTGGGATTGATTTTGTTGTAAAAATAGACATTGTGAGTCAATTAGGACAATTACATTAATTACGTTCAATACGAGAACGAAATGTTCATCTGCTAAACGTTTCAACAGAAGCATCTATGAATTGTATGCAATCTTGCAAGTATTTTAACGATCTCCAAGGAGCGGGCTACCAATGGACGCCGAATTACCCCTGCAGGTTCGTAATATTAATGCGGAGGTTTTTTGGCAATGAAGACATTTAACTGCTCACAAGCTTATTTAAAGCATCTTTTGGTAGACATGACTCACAGATGCAATGGTATCAAGTTATTAACACATGAAGAAAAGTTATACTTAAATATAAATATCATAGTTTGTTGTTATTTTTCTCTGAACTCAAGTATAAAACACATGTAGAATCGACTTCTCTATTGTTAAGGGTTTAACAAGTGACAATTAAACCGAAATTATGTACAATGTTTATCTCTTAAGCAAATTTGGACAAATTACGTTTTTATAGTATCTGCGCTTGAGCCGTTAATTCGGTGTTATTGGATTAGGGGTTAGTATGCTTTTCACAATGGAGCTTATTATCGGTAGTATACGGTAATAAAGTTTATTTACAATCGCTTAAATGGAAAATTCTCTATTTCCCATAGTTCACCTTCATATGGTATAGTGTGACATGTTCCAAATGCAATCCAAGCTTCTATTAAAGTTCGGATTCCAATGCCGAAATATTATAAAGTAAGCCTCGGATATTTGTATTCGGGCTGTATTTCTCAGATTAATATAACAACGATGGAAAAAATAAGATGGGACAAACGGAGAAGCGAACCAAATAGAATTAATATTCTGAAAAAGATTACTGCCGTATTCTTCTATGGATGTTTAATTGCGTATCTGTGTTGGATGATCTATGAATTGTACCGTAGTGAAAAAACGCTTATATACTCAAGAACTAATATAGATGGACTTCCTTCGCCAGGTAATGTTTAAGAATGGGTGAAATAGATTAATATAAAAACTAATAGTTAATAATATCTCATTACAGATATTATATTCGGTTCGGAGTACAAATTTGACACTTCATGTTTATTGATACAATATGGTAAACAACAACAGTTTCAAAATGTGTTATTGATTGCTTTTCCCATATAAACATTCTGATATTTTTTATAGATGGAAAAATTTCACAATCTGAATGCCAATCTTATTTAAGCTCCCCTAGTTATGATCCCGATAGAAATATGTGGATAAAAAAATTTGTAGCTCCAAACTTTACATACCCTGATCCTTCAACCCACTATTACAATAGAGACGTTATTCGTAGAATAGATTTTGAATTTTCTATAAATAGCACATTTTATCCAACTGACTGGGATGCAAACATGTGGGCAATCCTATTTGATAGAGGTAAGCGTACTTTTCCGGTAATGTTACTTTAATGTACATCAGTTATACTAACGTATGGAAAACAGAGTCAAACGTTGTTTCTGAAAATGGACCACATTCAATGTCTGTGGCAAGCGATGTCGACTCTACAATCTATTCAAATATCTATACTCTTGGTAAAGGTCAGGTAAATATGAATTTGAAAGTATTTGATTAATAAAATATAATAGATATTTATAAATCTTCTGTTTAGCACAACGTTCTTAAAATTGAGCGGACTATCCATAAGTTTATTATTCCAAGTGTACAAAATTTAATTATTGGAAGACCTCACTTTGCAACCTTGCCTATGTTGAGTAGTACATATGGTACGTATTTACTGCTCACAGTAACGTCTTCAAATACAACCACTCCCTAACAAGTTTACAGCCACATACCCGCTTGTTAATGTCAATAGTAGTGTCTATGCGCGGGTTTCCGTGGAGCCTTCCTCCTACATGGTTAATACTGAAATAGAAAAATCGTAAGTAGGATAACTGTAATGTACTCTTGCGATAGATAAAATAATAAAATAATTCTTATTTTATTTTTATTTTTATATATTAGTAATATGACACTGCTCAATGTATTAAGTGCCTTAGGAGGTATGTATTCATTAATTGTGGCATTATATGGACTATTATACGGTAAGTAAACCTACTTGTAATCTCTTCCCTAAAAATTACATTCTGTGATTGGATAATACTAATCCCGGTTTCTTCTTTTAACAGGTGATAGAGCCATTGAACCATGGGGTTGGGTCCAACATATACAGTTAAAGTACATAGGTTGTGGTTTTCGCAAATTAGTTATTGAGGAATTAAGTCGTATCGCTTACTGGGCTACTGATAGAAGCAAGAAATCTAGAGAGGAAAAAAATGAACAAGAAAACACAATTAATAAGGATATAGAGAGCGCAGAGCAGAGCACAGTCATTGGAGATGAAGAAGAGAACACAATTGGTGTCAATAAAAAAGAGGACACTGATGGCGAAAACGAAGAAGAATGGACAATAGAAAAACTCCATTGTAAATTTAAAAGCATGCAAGAGGCATTGGAGAACATGCAAAAACAACAAGAGGCATTGGAGAAGTTGCCAGAACGGCAAAAAGCATTGGAGAACTTTCTGCAAGATTACGTTGTGGATATGAAATTTTATATTAAGCATAAAGATAAAGGTACGGACAGCAATAATTGAAGGTACTAGAATTATAATGGAAGGTTTATTTTTAAGTTTTTGAAGAGTTAATTGGGACAAAATCTAGGACCATTTTTAAAATGTATTTGAGAGAAAACATTTATTGGGAGCAAGGGTTGCTTATAAATGTTGTTAATTTCGGAAATAATATCAGAAATTCTTAACTACTTTAAGTAAGTACGTGAAGAAACGCAATGCAGTGAATGGTTTTAATTAGTTAAACATAATAAATAATAAAAAGCTTTTATATTTTGATAAGAGGGTATGCATGTTATGTACAGTCTTACAAAATAAAACAAACTATGTACAGTTTTACATTATCCGTTTTTAATGGCCCAGGTACTTTCTTGATCTTTACCCGGGGCGGCAAAACTGTATAATATACTAATTGCAACTTCTCCTAAGGATAAAATTTTTAATATTCTTACTGGTTGTTTGTCATAAATTATTGTCAAGTAGTGTGTAAAGCGTTATTAGTCTAACGCACGTTAATTAATATTACCTTACGGGCAAAAAATTTTCGGAATGGCGTTTTTATTAATTGTGTGCAACAAAAAATGCCAATAGAAACATGAAATTTTGCAGACACGTCTTCGCAATACGACAAACATTTTATTTATTGCTACTTAATAGCGCTTATCTTATTACCTTTCCCCTCCATTATTTCATTTAATCTTGATGACATATGCTATAGCTACCAGTATTTGATTGACCTCTTTTTCGACCCGCGTCTTTAAAATTTGTCACAAAAATTCTCAATCGGGGCTATTGGCCAATCCAACATTAATCTTCTTTCTTATTTGTTTTATTCAAAGTGTCTTCTGAATCAAATTCGTATTAGTATTATTCCTTGAGTTGGTTGCTTGTTAGGTGTAGGACTCGATTAATGTGGTTAAGACGGGCAAACATTAAATATATTTGTTATGGAAGGTAGCTATATATATTTTCGTGCTACGATCAAGATACGGTCTAAAAGTAGTTATCCTTTTTACGTTAGTCGGGATTCGTTTTTATCTTCAGCGAACAACTTTTGAATAAACTATTCAAGAGATAGTATAAGCGGTTTTTGTTAAGTAGTCTTGACACTTACTTTTGAAAAGTCGATTTGCGCATGTATGTGCAATGCTTGTTAATAAAATATGTCACTTTTACACAATAGGAATTACTGCTGTGTGGGTGGTTACGCACGATTGACGCTGCTGCATATTTCAATTTGTATCATCCTTGTGAAATTTTGATATGACGTAAAACAATATAAGCTTTTTGACAAGCAAGCTCTTCGTAATGCCAACATTGCCGCCTCGTTACGTGTTATGTCGTTAACTTTAAAAGAATAACTTGGATATTTGGTAAAGACGACGTCTCGTGTTATAAGTTTCCTATGCAGTATAGTCGTGGTTATCAGAGCGGATAAAAAGGAAAACATTGATATTGTCAGCAGAATTTTAGACAATGTTTAAGCATCGTTAATTTTATAACAGTATCAACGTTGGAAAGCGAAGTTTTAAGAATTTCGTAATATGTTTAAAGCTAGTCCGGTGGATATTGTTCTCTCTATTGTGAAAATTAAATGGATATATTGATCTGAGGGATGAGCATTTCATTCAAAAAGGGGAGTGGATAGAAACTACTCTCCTAAACAACCAGAGAAAATACACATACTTATTGGGTTGATGGTACATAAGTTATTTTATAACTCAGTTATATGTCAAATATACTGATCATATTATCGTGTTAAACGTAAGAACTGCAAGACACGACGCAGGTAGCTCGACCAAATACCATTCATGTAAGACAAGCCTAATTCTACGGTCAATTGATGACAACAATCGTAAGAAAGAAGTCATCCTTTGCAAATAGCAAGACCATGCAAAATCCCTTTACGCAACCAGTGTCTCCAGATAATTATCTCTATATTGTAAGAAGGTCATATTAAAGTAAATACAGTTCATCGGCTATGAACAAAAATGCTATATCCAAATACATACGATGCGTTACGTGTAATTTATATAAACTGCCAAATTGTCCAACCCAACCAGGGACTTGACCGTGTCAACTTGCTCAGATTATCCGACTATTCTTACTTTTTTATGCACCTTTTCTTTTTCGTCTTTCGGTTCTCCCTCTGTCGCCGTGTCGATGTCTCTCTTTTTCAATGCTTTTACCTTTCGGGTTTGGATTTTGTCGAAATCTTGCTTTCCAAGATGAATCTTTGCTATTTTATCACCCATCTCATTGACATCAACGTTCTTAACTTTCTTGGGCTATTGAAACAGTTAGAACATATATTAGTAACATGATCTCGGTGGTCGTCATCATGAAAATAAGTATTCCACTGTTTAATACTTACTTTTAACTGTTTTGGTATTCGAGTCGCCTTTTTGTACACCTCTTCTTTAGCAAACTTTGTCCTTCTGATGACAAAGTCAAACGACGGGCC
This sequence comes from Paraglomus brasilianum, assembly GCA_910592345.1. NCBI lineage: Eukaryota > Fungi > Glomeromycota > Glomeromycetes > Paraglomerales > Paraglomeraceae > Paraglomus > Paraglomus brasilianum. The sequence continues at coordinate 22,759 of CAJVPI010000563.1, forward strand.
CATTTCTTCTAATTCCACACGTGGCGTCCGCTGTCCCGACTTGTTCAACTTTACAATATAAACTCTAAAATATATCTTTCCATTTGAATCAGCGCTGACCGATATGACATGTTCGAGTCCAGTGGGACTTATAGAATCGGTTGACTGGCCACGGAAGAAATCGAGAAGCATGTTCTTAAACATTTTGTGGTTTGTGGACTTATCAAAGATCTCTCCATTAAAGAGAAATAACGGTCTCATTCCAACTTGGCATTTTGATGTCTAACGAAAGGGATGAGTGAAAGTAAAAAATACTGTTGATTGAATGATGAGATTACTCATGTGTGATCATATATAACTTACTTTGATATCTTTCAACGACACAGACTTCTCGATTCCAATTTCAATCATATCCAGTACTTGTCCATCAAACATTCTAACAAATACAAGATTATGTGGTCTCTTCTTCGAATGCATTCCAACAACAAATAATGAAGCGTCATTCTTCTGGCAAAAGAACTGTAGCGGCGTTTCGTCATCAAATGGATGTATATCGTTCTTCTTACTAAACATTACTGCATTTGGCTTCTTTAATGAGCACTGTCGTAGAAGCAAGAACGATCACGATTAAAAAAAAAAGTCATTATAAAAATACGAGAAATTACATGGAGAAAAGACTATAGGTCCTTGTATAGATCTTTATAAGATGCATTGGTTTGCTACTTACAAGGTCAGCTAGAGCAGCATTCACTATTTGGCTTGTCTGACTTCCCCGAATGAATATTGCTGTTTTGGTGTTCTCTTGCACCTTTGGCTCTCTTTTCTTTAACGCTCGAGCAGATCGAGCAGTTTTTGGTTTACTGTTTTAACAGAATCAAGTAAGCCATGTCTTACATTGAGAGAAAGCAAGCACACTGCACACATATACAAGAATTACTATCATGCGCACATTACTTTTAGCATTTTTTTTGTCAGAGCGAGATCCAGAAAAACTTTTCTTACCAAATCGGATCTGCATAAAATTTAAATTGTAGATCATTAACAAAATAGACCATTAGGCACACGATTTCTGGGCATACCCAGCGGATTTGAGATAATCTGATAATGATGTAGCTAAATTAGGTTTTTAGGCTTAGTATTGTAGAATTCTCAATAAAAATTCCCAAAGATATTTCTGGAAGAGAAAAAAAAAAGATATAAGACAGAATTTATTAACTAACTAGCCATGCATGAATGGGGGTGTCTGTACGATGCTTAAGGGGGCCCAAACAGAACATGCCAGATTATCAATAAATGGGTGTGAGTTTGAACGAACCACGTTTAAGAGGCGCGCGGAGCTAAAATTCGGAGCCGTTAACTCCACCGAATACGCACGAACGAAACTCGAACATATTAACTACACTTAATGAATAAACACGCCCCAAACAGAACATGTCAATCCATCCACGTGCATTATCGTTTATTGTTTGTGCATTAACCGCATTTTATAATAGTAGATGGGAGAAGGTTCTCGCAAATTGCACAGCCACATATACAGATTGTTTGCTAAAATAGGGCAGTTTACATGTGATACTTCCAGTTAATAAAGTGTACGACACACGTCTGTAGTAGAAATGTGTGATATAATCTTTGACGGGTACAAAGAGCTAGCGGCTAACTGAACAAATAAAACATATCAAGTTGTAAGAAGGCCATTTTGTAGATTTTACAATAAAATTGTAAAAGCGCTTTACAACGAATTGTATATATACCCCTCTTTACAGTCGCTGGTTAAGCAAGCAAGCAAAATGTTATCTGTTACAATAATAGTAGTCATTATTATAAATATAATAACTTATTCTATCACTATATACAGGGAGAATTACCATCCAATTATTGTTTGGCTAGACAATCATATTACTAATATGGACTTTACGCTTTTCTTATATTGCTTGTTATCGATCCCATCACTATCAATCGTGACACTGCAAACTCCCACACTCCTTACTGCGTAGATAACGATATTAGTCAGTTTAATTAAATTATACGCGTGACTTATCGGACTTTTAACAGTGAAAAAAAATTTTACTCGTGTGCTCTGAAATGTCACATTGATACTATTGTTCCTCTGTACATCAATCACGATATGATGTAACGATGTGTTACCCTAGGCAATATATCGACGCTTTACTATTGGTTGACAGTCGCAGATTCTCACACTCCTTACTGCATAAGATAAGACATGTATACTTATAAGACAATATCAAGTAGTACCAATATGTCATCTTTCGTCATCCAACGCGTCTACTCATACATATATATATACTCAGACTCTTTCCTCCATTGCAAATACAACTCCTCCTTCTCCAAAACGCAAATACAACAACGAACAATTTTTATGCTGATACTCTATATTACAAATAACACTCCGATACTATATCGTTACTCTCCATCGCTCCTCCTCCAAAGCAGAAGAAAAAAAATATCTCATACTCAATAGAAATAGAAACTCTCGAGATATATAAATTCACGGATCCCGGGTCTAGTACGACGACGCCTGCTTCGACAAGGACCGTATCGCCCACTTTAACCGATTTTCGCTACCAAGCGCGACACCCCATCATCCAACACACTATCTATATATTACATATGACACTCCGATATTATACCGTTACTCTCCATCGCTCTCCTCCAAAGCAGAAGAGAAAAAAAAGGATCCCGGGTCTAGTACGACGCGACGACGCCTGCTTCGACAAGGACCGTATCGCCCACTTTAACCGATTTTCGCTACCAAGCACGACACCCCATCATCCAACACACTATCTATGACACTCCGATATTATACCGTTACTCTCCATCGCTCTCCTCCAAAGCAGAAGAGAAAAAAAAGGATCCCGGGTGACGCCTGCTTCGACAAGGACCGTATCGCCCACTTAACCGATTTTCGCTACCAAGCGCGGCACCCCATCATCCGATACACTATCTATCTAATAGTCGTAAATCCGAGGTCGAAGATATTTTCTCACTATTTAGTAACTATACGTCGAATTTGCAACGTTCTCACAAGTATCCCAGTCTCAACCAGTGCAGCAACCTCAATTGAGAAGCAGCACAATGCCTGACATGTCAGTTGCCACTCCAAGACGGCAGCAGTCTGGATTGTAAATGTCAGGATGTCAACTTGAACAATCGTCGAACAACAAACTTGGTCAGTTCTAATCGCTCAATGAGCATTATGAATCCATATTCGACATCGAATAATTCTTCTGCGGCATCTAACAATTCTCCAATGACCAATTTGATTAGTTATAATCAGCAAACATTGTTTAATAATTTGCAACAGCCTGTTAATTACAACGAGTTCTTCCGTTTTATCCACCTCTGCAATCACTGACCCCTACAAAGTATTTGAATGCTTGGGCATATCAGATAATGTATCGAAAGCCCCTATAGTGAACAATACACTCATAACCAACAAAGCGGAGCAGAGAAAATAAAGAGGGGGTTGGCGTTGAGAAAAACGACTATAGATATAGATTAGATGTAATTTAATGATAGTAATAGATAAATTGGTGGATAAATAATCGTTTACTAACAGAATATTGCTTTTTAAACTGGCTATCTAGGTGACTGCTCTCTTTTGTCTCGACTAGTGGACGGGCTCAGATCTGGATCGGGCAGCGGGCAGTTACCGGTGACGCCCCTCTACTCACCACTTTCACCAGTGCTCGCCTGCGGTG
>CAJVPI010000564.1:0-26456 GCA_910592345.1 Paraglomus brasilianum
ATTTCCACTAGTTATGTGATGAGCATCCAGATATTCTTACCATGGATGTTTGGGTTACCATCGGATTCACATATAGATGGAGAAAGTATTGGCTCATAAAAGAATATGAAGGGTATGGATTATGTCTGGCATGTGCAGAGCAATTAAGCTCCAAGATAAATGCATTTTGCTATTTGTGTAAAGCACCAAGACCACTAGATTGGACTACTGGCAACAAGTTATTGGATTTATTTATTATGGAATCATGGAAGAACATGAAGAATAAATATGATGCGTATATCCAATTGATTGAGTACTCTCTATTGACCAACATACAAGAGATGACATCATTACGTCATAGATGCACACATATAGCAGATTGGGGAACAAATGAATTTACACGCGTAACACTCAAGAATATAGTTAACGAACAAAACGATCAGTTATTTGATGTTCATCAGGTAAATTAGTTCACGTGTAAAATGCAAATAATGTACTAACGTGTGTATCACGCGTTTAACGACTGTATTTGTTTACTCAAACAGCTAACTAAGGAATACCCCGAAATATTGACACCCGAGAATATTTGGATAATTGGGATCACTCAGATGCCATCTACTCGGAAATATTATTTAGTTTTCTACTACGACATACATGAAATATTGGATAGATTTATACAACTTAACAAGTATGTATGGTATATGCAGTATAGCGACTTTTATGAACTCAAAGAGATCGGATCTGGTGGTTATGGTACAGTTTATACTGCCAAATATAAAGGAAAAGAGGATATGCCACAAACTGTTGTACTCAAACGGTTTAAGAATTTTGATGAAACTCCGCCAGAATTATTTATTTCCGAGGTAAGTAATAATTGGTAGTATTAATTAAAGTGATATTTAATCTGACACTGTATTTTTATTTAATAGTTCAGAAATCATGCCAAGTGCACAAACAGGGGTTATGCTTTCCTTGATCTTTATGGAGTGACACAAGACCCAGAAACAAAGGAGCACATGATTGTTATGCAATATGCTAACAATGGTAGTCTTTTGTCTTATTTGGATCAAAATATTAACAACTTGACGTGGAAGATGAAATTACAGTGTTTGAGGAGTATTGCAAATTATCTGGATAATATTCATCGCATGGGATTAGTACATTGTGATCTTCATGGCGGAAACATAGTTTTGCATAATTATGATGACAATGATATGACAAAACCACTCATATGCGATCTTGGCTTCTCACGATCAGTGGATTTACGCGAGTCAAATTCAACCATTCGAGGCGTTTTACCCTTTATTGCACCGGAAGTCTTCCATACCCGCGAGTTTACTCAGAAATCAGATGTGTATTCTTTTGGTATTATTATGTATTTGATTGCTACTGGTGAACCACCTTTTAGAGATAGACCCTTTAATAGAGACTTAGTATGTGACATTATGGGCGGACTACGACCATCGATGCCTGATTCCGCACCGGAGGAATACAAGAAACTTGCCGAGCGGTGCTGTGATGCTGATCCTGATAAGCGTCCAGATGCATTTACACTTTGGGATGATATTTGCGGGCTTATTTATAGAAGTATTTTTAGCAGTAACACGTGGAATACCATCTATCGTAATGATGTAAGGCCTTTATCACGTCTCGAGAAGGAGAGTAAATATTCTAGTACGTTCTTACTTACTGGAGATCTGCCTAAACCGAGGAACAGTTGCGATTCAACTGCAGGTAACAGTTTACATGTTGATATTGAATAACATTATTTTGCAATACTAACATTGTCGTCTATTACCCTATCACTTAGTTACTCAAAATTTTGAATAAGAATTTAGCCATGACTGGTATGTCAAGGCGAGTCGAATTAACAAAGTTTTGATGAGTTCTATCTGTAAAATAGAATTGGTGCTGATATGCTCTACGATCGATGTGATTTTGTGGTAGGTTTTTTGGTCCTAGCCAGCCTAACATAAATTAAAGCATAGTGTTTGCAATGGGAAATGTACCGTATAACAAAAATGTTCATGGCACGTCGAATATTTCTATTCTGTAAAGTTTAATCGAAACACTGCGACCTATGAAGAGACATTTGGCAATTACTTTGGTTAAACCGTGTGATCTAGTACTAGAAATAATGGTGACAAATTCCCCGATAATAATGTATAATAAAAACTACTTGTTGAACGAATAAAAATAGTGCTGAATATAAGCGCCACAAAATTATGTGGTTTAAATCTTTCTATGTTTCAAGGCCCTATCCTCCAACATATATTTCGCACTTTTTCCATCAACTCATTAACAGTACTCTGCAATATTAGTTCTCTGTTCCTCCGTTTGCTAGATAAGTATGGCGGTTTGCTCGTGCACACGTTCATAGAAAATGTGTTTACACGGCAGCAGTTTATTTGTTGAGGAGCAAACAATCACAGCTTTTCTGAAGTCAGACTAAAACATTCATTTCTTATCATTATTAAAAATTTTATTGAGTAGTTCTCGTTATTTAGGTTAACCCAGTAAGCAGATATTTTCTTGGCCCGAAAGTTAAAGTTAGCGTACTCTGATTCAATATTATGGATAATATTCCTGGAATGGAATCGGTAATAAAGATAAGACGCATAATATGAAGAATGTTTGTTTGAGTATCAGTTGATAATATTGTATATGATAATTTCTCAACCGCAAGAATCAATATCATATCCTTTTGGTCTCGATAAGTCGGACCACGTGATTTTTAGAGAGACTATCTTTGCCGGTTTAATATGCAATACAATTAATTATCCAATAATTTTGCTTTACCGCTTTTCGTAATTGAAAAGGTTGCTGAAATGATTGATTGATGAAGAGAAAAAGAACGAGGGAGGGAAGAAACATGGTTGTTTTGAACAGCGGTCAAAATATATTCGATATTTACAACAAATTTTGATATAAAAATAAATGAATCAGAATGAATAACCTAAAACATCAAATTGGAAGAAATGAAGACCTCGAAAACTCAAATTAAAAGGAAGCGACATGCTTCTCTGAAACGGCTTACGTTATTATTATTACTCTTATATTTAAATAAAAGGGTGTTTCTTTTATTTTAAAGAACGAAATAAATAAGTCAGATCTCTCGATAAATCGGACAAAATCTCCGCCCCGGCGAATCCGACTTATTATTATTGAGAGTGTCCATGTAATACATGTATATTGATTTATATAACAGAGAAGCACCATCACTGGCGCCAAAATCAACATTTATGTAAAATATTAATATATTCCGATACGATTAAAGTGCCAATCAATGGAGGTAGGAGTGGAAAAATTGATAGTGGAAATTATCTTTCAAACAGGATAACGTGTACAGGAATAATAAATGAGTAGCGAGTAGAATTGAAAATGTAAGAAACGTGAACGCCAATCATTAAACATTTATTGATTCATAGGTTACTCATTGAAGCCTTATGGCAAACCGATCCGGTGAGTTGGAGAATAAATCAATAATCATATTTTTGTGAATTTAGAAACAAGTGGTCCTTACGTGATATTCGCACGAAAGTTTCGAAGTTCAAGTGTGGTAGGCTTACATATTAATATAGGTTAACTCTGCCATCAATGTGGGAACACCATTTTGATTGAACTCTTTTGTTTTGAAATCTTGTATTACGGCCGAATTTTACTTTGACTGGAACTAGTCACTAACGCCACAAATTAGGCATCGCGTTCCACGCGATCTGAAGGCGTTGACCGTGCTGAAAACCAAGTATCGCTTTGCGACCGGTAATGCAGCTTGTGAATGTTGCTTCTACTGCTGGAAAAGGCATTATTAGAGCAGTAAGTACGATCGTCAGTGAAGCTAAGATTGCTGGTGGTGGTCAATTCAGGGTTTGTTCTGCCAATTAGTATGGGTGTTCGGTTGAGAATTGGTTCTGCCGATTAATTGAAAGAATATGAATGCGACACTACAAACTTTATGAATCATACTAATAGTTGATGCGCAAGGTCGACTATCGTTCTTGAAATGTCCGGTGATGACTTACATTCTTTTAAAACAAAGAACGATGCAGCGTTTACCCAAGAAAAAGGTCACGCAAGCGGACATTAGCGGAACTTTAAGAACCAAGAGGAAAAGAACAACGTAAATAGAATCGTAGGTTTATCTAGTAATTATACATATTCATGTAGAAGCTGTATTGCTAATAAAAACCATAATGAATTAAGGAAGTAACAGTCGAGAAATTCCTGCACGTATGACTTCACTTGAGGGTTACCGTAACAGAGTTTATTGAATCCCAACAGAGTTGAATTATCTGCTTATGACTATGAGGATTAGGAAATTAGATACTTCGCAAGTTTACAGCTTACTGTACTGTTTCCACGTGTCATTTATGGATGCTCGTAACTTGGCTTTCTCGGCTTTGATAGCAGAGATCGTGATTCTTTTAATAAAAAACTTCAGGCCGGTTGTTCATATATAATTGAATTAGAAGACTCTAAATTCTCCAAAGTTTTAATCAGCTCATCCCATACATCCTTCGAAAAAGCGCTCATGCTTTAGTGCCAGATAATCTAATTGCATTTGTACATAAGTAAACTAGATCAATATAACACAAATAATAATTCGCTATGTCAACAGTGAGATAGTGATGATAGAGATATACTCCTGTTTGTGAATTTCAGCAACATGCTTAGCCGATTGATGCCAGACATCAATCGACGAACGTATGTTCATATCTCCCAGCCATAGGCCTTGGTCTTCACTACAAGCAGGAACGTCGGATATAAGAGCCTCATCATCCTCAGCTACCTTATTCTCCACGTCTTTATTCCTAGTGATCGCAAGAATCCTTGGTGAATTATTGTAAACTTGATCAGTCAGACATGCAATTGTGGCCTTACCTTTTTCGTTGTTGGTTTGATCTTCATCCCTATGCCGGGTACTGTAAACTAAAGACCCTCTTTATCTTTTGACAACTCGTTCTGCATTTTCTTTATTAGCGTTTTAACTTGAATGTCAAGAACATCAACAGGAGTTGATGAGCTGGTTTGACAAGAGAAGTCGAGCTGTAATATAAACAAATGATATGTTTTTTACTAATTTATACCTTCTTCCCACAACGTTTGTTTCATATAATGGATAAGCGTCGTCGTCTTTTAGCCATTTGACATAAGGTTAGATTTTCGCTTCATTCAGTAGAGCACCAAAGTTCCAGATTCTATTCATGAGGAAGCATACTTTAGCATGTTGAAGAATCTTGAAAAGAAAAAAATTGACCCTCGTTTAGCTTACGAGTCTGTACTGCATTGTTTTCCTTAGGATAGAATGTAGCTTCGTATGACAACTGGCCTCGTTGTTCCTTATTGATGAACAATTTTGCCGTTCTATGATAAGTTCTATCGATTTATATATGGTTTCTAATGCGGCGTACGCAAAAAAATCCCATTGTAGACTCACTCAGTCAAAGCCCCATTGGACTTATAAGTCCCGTCTTGTTCTCTGCAACAAGTGCAGGCACTTCCCAATAACTGGCCTTTTTTTCTCAATTCATGACCAACGACTTCATTTCCCTGAATGAATGAACCGGGACATAAAATCACTCTTCTGACTAGACAGTTTCGAATTGTTATCCATAACTGACGTTCGATCACGATATTTCGAGCCAAGAAGGGCTTGGACGTAGGGATCGGAATATCGGGATTGCCTAATATAGTCCATAACGATAACAGGCGCTTGGCTTAATCCTTTACGAAATCCCGTGCATCTCGCTCGAATCAGATATGCCGCCTGTTTGTTAGGTATTGATTTTTCAGAATTATACACACCAGACTGTGGAATCGGCTGTTCAGGAATTCGCTCAGCCATTGGTAACCATTCAACGTCGAAGTAAATCTCGCCAGAATTAATGTTATCGAATAACAGGAACAGTACTATCACATCCTGCTGCTCTATCTAATCAGACGGCCCTCTAGCACATGATGCAGATCACGAAATAACGATGACGTATTCCCACTCAGAGTTTAGTGAAACAATACTAAATAACATTATCACATTATCACATAAATACCAGGAATTAGGCCAAGTTTCTTTATTTATTCAGCAGCTCTTTGAATTCCAATAAATCTACTTTTTTGCCATTACTTATTTACCCTATCAATTTATTATTTGCGCTCAATTACCTCAATTGCTGATTAAAGTGTAAAACGTTTTCCGAATCAGCGGCTAGGAATAGCGTATACAAGACAGATCTAGCATCGTAGTTAATGTTCACTAATTGTCGTTTAAGATTTATCGATAGTAGAAATAGTCAAAGAAGATACTAATACTAAATCTCAAAGTCGTTACTCGAATGCTCCCCCACGTGTATCGATCCGACAAGATTAATATCAATTATAACGTATATTCCTCCACGAGGATTTTGATCATACATCGCCATTTACTGTATTAATATTTCTCTGACTCAAGTACTCCGGGTATTTTAATATTTTACTATAGTACACTGGGCCTTAATTCGGGGGGGGGTATTTTGGTGTAAGGAAAGTGGAATTATACATGTGTCCTTATGCCTAATTGGCAATTGTTTGGCAGCATTCTCGTCAGCTTAACATCATGACAAGATACAACACTGTTCGCAGAGCACGACTAAGCAATAAGGTTTGCATTTGGAGAGGAGAAACAGTATATTAATATTGCATTAGAGAATTGAATGAATAATACTCTGGATATTTTACTCGATAACATTTATTTCTTCGAAAATAGTACCCGGGAATTTCACTCGGGGGTATTTTAGTCAGAAAAATGCGGTAGCATTTTGTCCCAATAATAAATAGTAATGCAATTTGCAATCAATAACTAAATCTAGGGGACACCAACATCGCGTAGCAATAGAAGACAACCATACACATTGGCAAAATCAAGTCTATAAGCTTTTGCTAAAATTAGTGCGATGTGTTTAATTACTTTCGATTCTTTTATTATTACAAATATTTCTAATAACCGAGTAGTTCTACTCTGAAATACATTATTGATGATTTGTTCCCTGATAGTTATCGTTATAGTTGTGATCCCTGTATTGATTAGGAATATTTGCTTCTTGTCTCGTGGATATTCTCGGGCGCTATGATGTTATTCGCTTAAGTGGAAACGCATTTTTGATAAATAGTAAAGCCTAATTTAAAGGTTACTAATTGCCGTTATATTTAATCAAAGTAGAAAAAGCCTCAGCTCCGTTCGAAAAATAGTTAAATCTCAAGAGTTATAACACTTTTCCTTGTAGGACTTGGTCGACCGGTGCATATTAATATCTATAAGACAAATTGATGACAACTAATGAACTTACGATTAAAAATGCTTCGACCGACGTTCACTATGATCTCCAATGTCTTCTCTAATGACAGAGATTCCAACTGGTAATCTCTAGCTTTTAGAATATGGGGACTGGACAATCAAAATGGTCTGATTACAAAATAAGTTTGGTCATATTCTCACTAGTAAAACAACAGTTTAATGTTGATTAATATGAGGCTGAATTTCGAGATTTAAAACCCAAATTTATGCAGATAAATAAACGATATCATCTCTTGTTGGTATTTGGCAGATATTAAATTTTGGGTCCATATTGAGAAGGATTATTGCCATCATGTGTTAATTGAGATTTGATAGTCCAGTCCCCATATGCTAGGCTTATTTATTTTAGTCGTTCAAATAGTCTACGATGAAGTCATCGCTTATAAGCGCTTATTTTCGGAGGCATACGTATTCAATGTTACAAAGTTTGATTATTTTCATCAGTACCATCTTCTGTGTTGTGGGTTCCAAATTGTTGATTGGTTCCTCAGTGGCTAATATTAAATGTTAAGTTACCTTTTAATAGTCAAAACCTACGAAGTTTTAAATTGTTAAGTCTTTCGAGAAAAAAGGCTGGACTTTTCAAATTAATCCCACTCACACTTGACCAGTTGGCGCACGAGTTTGCTTATAAAAAATTTTTCTTAATTCTCTTTTTATAGCAAAAATCGAAACAAACGTTGTACAAGTTAAAGAGAATGTGTTGAAAAAAAAGAAAAGCTTTTACTATTGAAAGTGATCAAGGAAAAACTTCAATCTCAAACTCTTTAGTTATAATATTTATTGTTAATTTGTAATATATAATAATAGCAACCATAGATTATTGAGTGAGCATTTGTTGTCTTATATGATAATTCCCAACCTACTGTATATATTAATAAACCTTATGTATGTTCATAAAAATTAGTTAAAACTTGGCTTTTTTACACAAAACATCTTATTCTTGTCTACCAGAATCAAACCCGGGAATGACTATAGAGAAATATAATGTTCTATGCAATTAAGCCTCCTTTTTTACGTTACGTGTACTTATAAAGCAAAGTGTTACCTAATCAATCTTATATAGCTTGTTTGCTTATTTTTACTTTTAAGTAAAGTCATTCATAATAATAACATAATCGTTAAAAGCTTCTAAATACTGCATTTTTCCAACCGCAGTTTTTTCTTGCTTAGAAAATCCTATACCAGTAAATATACTAGATTAATACACGTACAATCAACGACAGAAAGCATTAGGTGATTTACCTCTATTTCTGAACGTTTTCGTCTCTTCATTCTAACCTGTCTAGTGCTCTCAGCTTGTTGAACACGCTTTTTGATAACTTTCTGTTGATGAGAGACTGATTTTCCGGATACTCGGTTCAACCACGTAGTTATTGTTGTCTTCCATTGTCTAACTTCATTTAGAGGAAATTTACCGTCTTGCTCAAAGCGCACCAGATTTTGCAATAACGTCTTTAAATGTCTTTTCAAGTTGTCAGTAGATTTTTCCATAACTAATATATCTTCACTTGAAGATAACAATTCTTTTACTTTTTCCCAGTTTTCTTCAGTCATATTCCTTGCCTTTTCCCAAAAGTCTTTAATTGACGTTGGTTTTGTAGATACGAAAGATGGTGCATGAGGCGTTATCTGATTATTCTATATAATGAAAACTGTAATTAGTTTGTGCATGCAAATCGAATATATAGATTGATTAGTAAAACATATAAAAAATCTTTTTCTTCAAAGAGCTCTATTGTAGGTATTTACTATGTAAGTCGGAATGACTTTTTGAAGCCAATTGGGTTGTACTTTCAAAAAAAATTAACAAAGGAGTATGTAGATACTGCCACTTCATCGAAGGTATCATCATTTTCTTGAAAGTACATCCAATTATTTTCAAATTGGTACAAATTATTGTGACTTACATAGTAAATAACTACAATGGAGCTCTTTGAGAAAAAGATTTTTATACGTTCTATTAATCGATCCGCAATTTTGTCGATACCTGTTTCGAATGAATCCCGATTCTTTACTTACCATTGCATCATCATTGGAATTGCGATAATTATTGCTATAGTTACTATTAGTACCAGAACGTTGTTTTTCGTGCAGTTGTGCGGTAATTTGTCTCGCAAGTACTTCGGTAGTTTCTTCTTCCTAATGAGTTATGAGAACAATTACTAATCTATCAAGTATTGTAAAAATCAGTTCATGCACTCATACCTGCTTAATTGCTGGTTCAGAATGTTCTTGCTTACAAATCGGCTCATCGATAGTATTACATAAAAGGCTATTGCTACCACTATATGATGGTGTAGCGAAATCCAAGTCTAAACTGTGCTCGTCGTGTACGTCGGTGTCTTGAAGCTGCCTTACTAAATTCAAGTCCGTACATGCCTTTTGGCCAAACACCAATTCGTAAGGCGTCGTATTTGTTACGCGAGAAACTGATGTGTTTATTGTGGAAGTTACTGTCGAAAGTCCTTTGCTCCATTTTGGAGTTTTATTTGACTCCATCCATTCTACCAGACTTTTTTTAAAAATACCGTTAGCTTTCTCCACAACCTCTGGTGATTTGAGGGACGACTTTCCATGAATAATCTTTGATTGTGGCCACATTTTCATTAGTTTTTGAATAACGTTTGTTGTAAATTTTTTCCCATTGCTTGATTGAAGAATCAATGGTGCGCCGAATACAATAAACACGTTATAAAGCGCATTTGCTACCTCTTGAGAGTTTTTGACTCTTAGTGGAGCTGTCCATAGCCATTGTGTATAACAATCTTTGACAAGACAAACGTATTGGAAATTTTCATCTTTATGCGACATCTGTACAAGATCAACTTGAACTCTAGTTAAGAATTTTGTCTTTATAATGGGTCTTGTTACAGGAAATCTTTCTATACGTCTATGAGCATTACACACAGAACAGTGACTGATAAAGTTTTCCACCAAGTCTTGCGTAATGTAAGCGTATTTTGAGGCAATGGCATTCCAAAAGGCAGTCATTCCAGGGTGATGGAGTTTGTCATGAACATCAGTGAGAACTTCAAACAAACGTTCTTTTGGACAGACAGGACGTGCTGGTCTTGCATTACGTCCTTTAGATTTTTTATAAAGTACGTGGCCTTGTCCGTCTTCGCTTTCTCTTAGTTCAAACGTTGTACGGACCTGCAAAAAGCCATAAATATTTGTTACAATAGACTCGGAGATGGTAAACGTTTTTCTTCTACAACACAACTTACCCAGTGTCGATGCTTCTTGTCAGCCAATCTTATATTGTTAGGGTTTAGCAAAATAAGGATGGCTTGATCATACATTGCCTGCGTAATAAAGGCTTTGGCCTGTCTCTTCTTAGAACGCTTTTCGATGTAATTGACAAGGATTTTGTTAAAGGTTTCAGGCGTAACAGAATTGTAGTTAACAGACATTTTCTTTTAAAATGTAGACAATAAGCAGTTTATGTTGCTGCGTGCAGAGTTCTAAGACTTTTTTATTCGAAATATTGCCAAAGAACGAAGTGAGAGTCGAAAAACCTCATTACATATTTATGTACCACAGCCGCATTCTATGTAACACTTCTCATGAGATACATGACGTGAATAAATAAATAGACTAGTCAATCCGGTATTCTTGAATAATTAATTGAAGTCACGCACAAAGACAAACGCTATTCTACTAAAACAATTGGTGCAGTTTGCGCATTTCTTCTTGAGAATCGAGACCACAGAAGTGAGATCTATTACACAAGTAACTTAACGAATTAAAATCGTACCAAAATAAAATTAATGTATTAAAAAAAAAACACTTGTGCGTCAAGTAGTATACACATGTCGTAAGTTATTGTATTTGGAAGGACAAGTCATAGATAAATAAGGTAAATAAAACATATAAGTGTGTGCATTTGAAACAGCTGACATATAATTTAATTTAAACACGTTTTTGTTCTTGTTTGAGTCACCACATTATGTAGAATTCTGTGACTGTTGAAAAATTACTTTAAAACCAGGCATTAACAATCCCTATCGGATTAAAGTATCGGAATAAATTTTTAATTCGGTTTTTATACTCCTTATTTTAGAATCCTTAAAGGTGTGTGCCAAATAGTTACCGTATTATGTCGATGGTTAGTCGGACAATATTCCAGTTCCAAATTGATACTTGCTTGATACATAGCATAAAGCGATGCTTTGTTATATGAACATTCATCAAGATCGATCGTGTTTAACATTATTTTGTTACTATTATAAAAGAGATTTTTTTCTGAGAGAATACGCTTCCCTATAAGGAAATTTTCGATACAACAGGATCGTGACGAGATGGGTTCAAAACAAGTTTTTTACGAGTATCCCAGTCTTTTAATGGTGTAACCAACAAATGACGTTTTCGAATTTGTACTACACGGGGATCGATCTCGAGTGTATTATTTATTGCACAAAGTTTATTCTTGCCTTAACATTGTCGTGTATTAGGACAATGGTAAGTAAGGGTAACTGAATCTATAAATAGAAAGTTCCATCCATCGAAGAGACATACCACTGAAAACTCTAACCATGTTATTTGACAACTGTATGGTTTCATTTTAATCCTCCAATTGTTTGGCTGGTTATCAGACAACCGGATAAATTCAAACCGATGCTGTGATAATCGGAAGTTTTTACTGGACCATGAACAAACCCTTTTTTGGTAACATTATTGAGGATTATGCCATCGTGATCAACTGTTATTTTTCGTATTAAGTATTCTGGGTTTGCTCGCTGACTGCACCACAAACACCGCATAACCAGAGGGTGCTCTGATGTGATGGCTAAGGCTTATTTGATATGTATTGTAACAGCAAACAAATTTGTGTATGTAGTATTCGCAGATTACGGAGTTAGTTATATCCTATCCAGTCAGGTGTTGATTAATAATTTTATATGGCAGTGATCAGCAGCAACTGAAACTTAATTTCAATTTCTGATTAGTCGTGGATATACTGATACTGGAATAGCCAATTTTTATCAACAAAAGCCACCGCATGCTGATATTACACATACGTAAACATATAGGCATTATTGAACATATCTGATACGCCACATTAGCCCATTGTCGTGCATAATATTAACCAGGAGTTTATTGTGTATGGAATACTCGTAATCGTATTGCCGTTACCAATCTCAAACGAGGTGTGGGCTCTTGCTCATAATAACAAATATCCGGCTTATTTATGCCTATTGATGTTTGGTTTCCACAAACTTTAAATTTTTAATTCTATGCTGGAGTGTAATAGAAAGACATTTTACAATACTAAAAACATTTGTTTTGTTATGTAATAACAATATTCAATTACTGGTATTACGTAGTAGTACGCCTCAAAATTTTACGAACAAACAAACCTATTTTTACTAGATTGATTTCGACTGATGGGTTTCAGCTATTCTAATTGCACATATGTCTACTTTTGTCATTTTTATTATGTCAAACACGCTTTTGTATACCAATATAGGTTCTATAATTTGACTCTTTGCGTTAGACATTATATGTTGTATGCAAATCCCGTCTCCCAAAAATAAAAACAAAACAAAACAAAACAAAATCACCGATTAGTGATAAAAATTTTTTTACCGACTGAAATCTGCTGAGTAAGTGTACTAATAATGACAAATTTACTTTGAAATACGACAGAGTTTAAATAAAATTAATAACTAAGACAGTTACATTATCTTTATGACATAGCACTGTGCATTTCTGCTTGGTTTTTCTACAACCACGGCGGCTATTAGTACATGCACCTTTACAATTACATCTTACTTGACTACCGGATGCAGTTCTAACTAAGCTTTGGCCTCTTGCCACTTATTATTTATTGAGGTATACCATAAGCGACATTCAGAATTCCGGTAGCACATCCCAGATATTTTCCATCTGATTTTTCGATCATTCTACAAGTACAAGGAAGTAACGATCGGTGGTTCTTCTATTGGTTCGGGATGCAATACAATTGTAAGCAAGCATGGCTCGACATATCATTGTGAAAATATGTTTTGAGTTACTAATACGTTAGTGACTATTCTTCTATTGGTGCGATGACGTAATTTGAATAGAAACGATTGTATTAAAATAGCGTAATCAAAGCATATTAATGTTGCGAAAAAAATGCTTTGAGCGCTGAATATACTAGCGTTGTTTCTCCGATTGGTGCAAAGAATAGGAATACACTTGTATTAAAATGGCGTAACAACATGGCCCCGACATTTTAAATAAGTTAGTAATTGACATATCGATTAAAGTCGCTCATGATATGTGTTACGGAAATCGATTCATGGTATTTAGGACTTGAACAAAATTGGTTTAAGCATAGTGCGTTTATTCCATTTTGGCGTCCAAATCACCAATGGTGGGACAGGAAATTACCCAGCCCAATTGATTTATTCTAAATACGGATGGATCGTGTGAATTAACAGATATCAAAGAATTTGTTCAAGTGATAAAAGGATAGTAGTGTACTGTCATACTATTATGTCGTTTGAAATCTTATCGAAAATCAATTATATTAACGTCTTAATATTTGACAAATTATCAATTACTAGTCATACAAGTTCACGACTATTCTATGGCATATAATTTCAGTGTGTCGAATAATTATGATCAGGCATATGGCCTACGATGTTTATGGTTAGTCAATATTATACATCAAACTTTTTTGAATAATATAGTTTTAATCATACTATTATAAATCTTTCTTCGACAACTTTGGCCTAGCTTATGCAGATTGTTTTGTAAGCAATAATAAGGATGTGCATACAATTCTTCTTTTGACGGCGATACATATGTTCATTGATCTGGAGATTTGAATGACTGATGAAACGAAGTTTAATAATAAAAGTACGTTAAAGACGTTACGTCTACTGAAAATAGAGAAAGTATATTTTGATAGTAAGAGCAAATAAAGTGGATTATGCGGTTTGGGGATTTATATGTGTAAATGCGGTTTTGGGGACATTTACATAGTGACGGGATTTATCTTCGAGGTGGGATACAACTGAGGTATATACAGTACAGTATGTGTGTGCAACGTTATTTAAAGCATGTGTGGCCTGAATTTATTGATATTAAATTGGTAGTACAAGCCTGGCACAGATTATATAAATAGAAATGGCATAATATTTGTGTAATACAAGTGTCATAATAGGGACTATAGAATTTGGAGGTAGGGATTATCTGAGTGAGGTAGATTTATACTGATATACAATAAGTCCAGCTGAAAAGCTGGGATATAGCCGAGGTTGGGACACAATAGGGGGATACGAATGAGGTACGAATTATATTATTCATGGTTTGTCAACTCTTCTTCGATATATTCAGATCAACGCCAAGCATAATTATACCGCCGTAAACACATATTTGGGTTTAAAACTGACAATCAGTCAATAAAGTTCTATATCGGCATGTTCCACAACTAATTAAATAGTTAGAATTAACTTATTGCGGTTCAAATCAATCTTGGTTATATATCTTGAATTAAATCGGCTTAACGGATTAGAAACTGCAAGCCAAATTCTAAACTAAAATTTGATTAAACTTTTTTCGGATTTGATGTTTACTTAAGATGACTATTATTATTAATAGGTAGGGTTTAAATACTTTCTTTAAAAAAAATTTTTTTTTTAATTGTATCCATATTTACAGATGTATATTCAAGATAGCTTGTTATGTTCAAATTATTCAGTAGCCAAGATTGGCTGGTTTACGAAACTGGGGTAATAACAAAATCTATACACTTAAATTGTGAACATTAATTCAGCGCAAAAACTTGGCGTACACTTAACATTGTTCGGTAAATTTAAGTGTAAGAAAACTATGTTGTTATTATCAGCTTTTGTCACAATCGATGGTGCATACTATGTCTATAACGTATAATGTACGTGTAATACTTGTTGCATTGGCAGCAGCCATCATATAAAATTTGTTGTATGTCAATTTGGAATGGACATATGTCAGGTTGGAATTTACGTCAATTCTGAATCGACATATGTCAGTTTGGAATAATGTGTGGATAGATAAAAGATATTTATTAAGAAATGTCAATTATGTATGTATATTAATGTTGTTATAAAAATGGTCGTTAAGGGTTATATTGTACTAATTATCATAACAAATAAGTGATCGTGTTTTTACTAACGAGTTTATTAGTATGTATTGTAAGAGTCGCTTGAAGTATTGACCAATGATTATCGAACCCGATTTTGTTTGTTAAGTGTAGATCTATCATACGATTATTTGTTTAAATTATTGAATATTGACAGTAATTTTAGTAGTTTACGGTTAGATAGTAAATGTAAACGCCTTTGTCAATGTGTGTGGACTAATCATCTAATCATACGATGGTTTTGCTTAACCTTATTGGTACATTATGGTTAGACTGTCAATGTAGCTAATCACACACAATAGTTTATATTAAATTATTGGATAGAATCATTTAACATATGGTTAGATTGATTTTGATATTTGTGTCGATGATTTGCGTTGAAAATTATTGGTACAAGTTTTAGCACTATGATTAGACCATAAGTAAAGCCTATTTTGACGATGATTTGCATTGAAAATTATTGGTACAAGCTTTAGACTGTGAATATGGTCAATGTTGTCTAACCACATGTTAATTTGCATTGAAATTATTGGTGTCATTTTTAGCATTACGGTTAGATTGGACTGTAAAGATGATCTAACCGTACGATAGTTTGCATCGAAATAATTGGTGTAATTTTTAGCATCACAGTAGACAATATTGCAGTTAAACGAAGACTAAAACTTTATGATATTTGACCCCGTCATTTAATAATGCGATAGGATTCGCCACGAATACTTCGACACTTGACATTAGTTTTAAATACCAAATTCAGACATAATACATATTTTAATGGTTGAAAGACATTTGCCTCTATACTAATGATGATAAAACATCAAGCAAGTTATCGTACGAATTAGATTGTCATAATGAAAATGTATGCGGAGGGAATAGTGTAAAGAACATCGATGCAATTTAGCACAATGATATAATTATACACGTATTTCTTACACCTTATACGATATAAGAGCTTTATCACAAGTCATGCAGTTCTATAGTGAAAATACTGAAACAGGCATTTTCATAAACGACTTATTATTTTTAGAGTTTAACATGACATGTCATTTATCAACTAGCCTGTGTATATCATATTTACTGCTGTCGCTTGATCATTAACCTCATAGGAATGTAAGTCATAATATACGTGAAGTAATTTGCAATAGCGCATAAAAAAACATGTAATATTAACAGTATTATTACCAATATTAAAAGATGATAATAGCGAACGAAGAGTTCGAATTGTAATAAGCTCATTTCTTTTTGCTGAAACAAATGATTGGCTTTTGATATGTGAGAACTATGGAATTGAGTATTACGATATAATATGGTCAACATAACATATATTATGTTGTATGTAAATCCGGGATTTACATAGTGACAGGATTTACATACAACGTACATTATTTTGACAAAGTAATAAAATACGTTGCGTTCCAATTCCAATCTGACATATGTCGATTTCAAATTGACATACAACAAATATGACCGTGATAATAATTGCTTAACACTAAATTTATTTTGTTTTAATTTTAACTTAAAAAGTCGTAAGCACGGTTTAATTACAATGTGTTAAGAAAAAATGGCCGTTAATTAAAAGATGCGTTCTTTTTGTAATACATAAAGAAATACGCGAAACCCAAAGGCAACATTACTGGTTCAACGGTACTAATTCAGCCAAAGAAATAACAAACATTCCCCTTCGTACTGTTGAACGTAATCTCGAAAAACAGGTACCGTTGAGCACAAGCGAGGAAACAGACATAAACCAAGGTTACACAAACCACCTACGGTCAAAGCTCGATATAGTGAAGTCAGCGTAGATGGGCATTTTTATTCACTGTATCGAAATTTTTCAATATAGTAAAGTTTATATATAAGTGACATAAATCTTTACTATGTCAAGAGGCTGGCAAAATCTTATAATAATAATAGTGCATAGCTCAATGTATTAAGAGACGTTTTTTGTTAATACGCACAATATTTGACTCAGCAATATCAAATTGCTTGCTATTTTACTTGACTAATTCCTCGTTTTTTTAATCGGCATATTTCAGCTCTCTGAGCGCCTGACAAACTTTGCCTTGAATTGACTTCTTTTTCTTTCTCTTTATAACATCTTCATACTTAAAATTTCTCACTGTCAATGTATTTAGTAAAGAATATTCTAAAACGTAGTTTTATTATAATTGATCAAAATTCGCGAAATGCAATTTAATAGTATTGTTTGAGAAAAAACTATAGCTAATAACGAGCATAACGAGTATTACTATATAACTTCACTATATCGAGTAAAAGTTTACTAATGCTGTTTTTGTACCAGAGAAATTCTTCACTGTAGTGCAATCTTCACTATATCGAGTCTTCAATATATCGAGCTTTGACCGTATCGCGTTACCGGACAGCATAATAGTGTTCTTTCAACCCGTCAACTTGCTGCAAAATGTAGAATATATCAATTTCGCATGTTACTGTATGGGCAACAGGACAATAATCCAAAGCACGCGTCACGTATTTTCTTGCTGAAAATTCAATCCATATATACTGGCCCCATCCAACAGTCCGGACCTCAATCCAATTGAAAATATGTGGCAAATCATGAAAAATACGTTGAAAAGCAAATGCCACAAACTACAGACAAATTAATGAGATTTATGGTTGAGGAATGGGATGCAATTCCTCAGGAGGTAGTTAATAATTTAGTCTCCTCTATGCAAAGCAGATGCAAAGCTGATGCAAAGCTGATGCAAAGCTATTTTATTGCATGACGGCAATAAAATCTCACACTGAAAATTTACTATTAATAAGATACCTAATGAGCTTTCAAATTGAATTTGTACTTGTTAAGATATACAGTTTTTGTTACCGCCCGTTTTTTTCTTAATACGCTGTATGTTTAGAATACAAAAATCGTACACTATTGGAGCAAATAGGTTAAATAAGCTATAAGTGTTACATCTGAGTTTGGGACCTGTCTCGGTTCCGAACCCAGTCACTCAGTCCAGAACTCAGTTGTCTCGGTCCAGAACTGAGACAGGTCCCAAACTGAGGTACAACATAGTAACGATGTGCATTAAGCTTTGCTTAACCGCCCGCATAAAAATGAAATAAGTTTAACCAAAGTAAAGTAAAGTACAAGTTAGTCCCGATATAATGACACTGTTACATAGCGACATCTCGTTATAATGACAGAAATTGTAGAATAAAATCTATATTGCTTAGTTATTGTATGTGAGTTAATTCTTGATAATGACATACTCGATATAGTGAACATTTGGGTGTCGTTATATAGAGACCCACTTGTATATAAAAAAGTATTTAACCTAATAAAACATTGTCAAACTTTATGCATAACAAATACACCGTAAATAAACTCTCACCGTTCTATCATGAATAAGGGTTGTAATGCTTAAGGAATAACTAACCTCCCACCTTCCTCATCGCCCAGCCCACTTGATTATCAACCAATTAACATCTTTCTTAGTATTGTCGCAATTCGTAATTATGTAATAACTAACGATAACGCGGACAATTGTTACGTGACTATTTGCGGATCATTTTTCATTGTTTTAAGGCGCAACCAAACATCACACGAATAGGAACCCCCTCATGTAATGAAAATAGGCCCTTATTCATGAGAGTTTACGTAAGTATATTTGCTCTTTATTTGCCATATTTTAACAATCTTGCATTTCACAACAGGACACTAATTTTGTTGCTTGCATGCATCGATTGCTAAATTTATATTTATAATTGGAACCAACCTAGTATTTACAATTAACTTTTCTAAAAAATAAAATTTGCGATCAGTTTATACAGAAATTTTATTTTTTTTGGCTCTCTTGCGCTACTTTGCGCAATCCTCTAGTATTAATATGCACGATTTAATTATTAGTACATTTTCATTGTTCATCTCAATATAGGCTAGGCTAATCAACTAATTTTAGATTAAAGTTTAGTATGTGATTACTCCTCAAATTATATCACATTTATCCCGATCCCGATTAGCTGTGAATATCGGATCTTGCCCCTCCCCTTTATTATAAATACACTCTCGAAACAAACTCGTTACATTTCGAATACTGTGCTGATGATACCTTGGACGCTACAAGTAAATGTTATCATTTATATTATTAAAAACACACTTACATTCGAATACACAATTTAATCATATTAAATAATGTTTTTTTATGCAGGAGGATGCCCAACTGAGAAATCTACACAGTTCGCACGGTTCGCTATGGAATCGAATTTCTGAACAAATAAACAACAGAACGGCAAGGCAGTGTGCTGACCGGTACGTTTGAAAATATTATTTTACGTGTAAAAAAGCTATTTTTTTTGTTCGGCAAATGTCGTTGCTCACAACACTACCTCTAAATCTTTTATTGTCAATATACAAGGTGGCATAATTATTTATCCCCGAACAGTAAGTATTGCAACTGATTAACACACACCAAAAATTAAGACAAATATTAACTGAAGAATGTCATATCTACTGACAATTGCTTACTTACAGTTAATACTACGCCGCTAACGCACTTTGAGCGGCAGATGGTTCAGCAACTATATCAATCTTATGGGCCACAGTGGAGCCGCATTGCATCATTTATTCCCCGCAGAACATCGCGGATGGTCAAGAACTGTTGGTATTCGATGAGACGGGCGGAGTTCAGACGTATCCGTCAACGAATGAGCCTTAACAACATATTAAACTAGCGTGCCAAGAAAATATATAAGATGTAAGCATAATAATAAGGTAATCTTATGGAGGTTTCTAAGTTAACTGACTGTAATAATGGTGGGTATGGGTAATTCATATTACTTAATCTATGATTAGAAAACTTGCACGCAGTATTCTTTCTATGTAAAAAAATAGTCTCTTAGAAAACAATTAGACCACTTGACCAAATATTGCTCCTACATTGTCAAAAGCGATACATGCATTTTGCCGAACAAAAAAATAAATAAAAAGATAAACAAATCCAATTTCCGTTATTGAAAACTGCAGTTAAATTCATCAGACATGAATAATTACAAGTATGAGCCCCAGTGTTTAATGTATGTAAATATAAATAACACCTAGACTCTATTGAATAAATTGTTTCAGGATTATTGTTACGAGTAACTTATGTTGAATCTGATTGTTGAAATACATACGACAAAAAAAATTTTTTCTGAACACATATGACATCAATTTGCATGGATTATTGCTTAGTATATACTCTTTATTGACTTGTCGAATCACGATTCAAAGTTGAATAAGTTGTCCTCGATATCGCATCAACAATGAGTTGGCGTAATGGCTTGCTGCTGAAATGGAAACCACAAGACTAATATGTAAAGCCACGATCGGGGGAAGTGTTTATTGTGTCCGAGGTTACTAATTTTGTGTATACTGTTTGTTAGATAAGCAATATGCGCCTCAGCCGCTTAATATATTCTGTGGTGATGGCTAAAGATTGCGACCGACTCATTGTTGTTCAATATTTACAATGGTTTGATACTAGTAGACGGCAACAGTTTTTGTCTAAGGAAATGGCGTTATCAAAAAGTACAATCGTTTGTTTCAAAGTACGGCCAGTTTTTTTTTGAGTGAGAATAAACAAGTGACCCTGATTCTCAATCACAACGGGCATCTCTTTTTGGAAAGCAATTTGTACTCTTTGGGACCCATGTCAAAGATAATCGATCGGTGAAAAAGTATAATTAAACTATCCGAATTAGATATTACATGTTCCCCTGTTTAATGATTAATATGGCATGCGCAACAACTGGTATTTCATACGATGCTTCATTGACCAAGACCTTCAATTTGTAACCATTTTCAGAACAGAGCATGATCGAATTACTAATATGTAACACAACATAATTAATGTAACAGTAGAGCGAAATGGAAAGTATCATCGCTGTAGGTCCGTACTCTTTTTACCTTTGCATGACTTTGAATTGCCTATTTTATACTATTTATGTTGCACACATAGTAGTCTTCTATTCACAAACAAGATAATGATATTTGAATTACATTTTCCTGTTTTTCGTTATTACGCAATTAACTATCAACAAACAGACTTGAATAATTAACGTAAAATTATGCAATTAAAAATCATTCAAAGATTACGCCATACGAGAAATACACAAGTGTTATTTTGCAGCGTAATAAAAAGATCTGGTAATGTTGTAATAACGTACCACCGTTCCACGACTTGTTAAGGTTTAGTCCAGCAAAGACAATTCATAGTGATAACAGATTAGTGTCCGAAACTCTCAAAAGATAATAAACCCAACATTGGTTAATAGCGGACCTGCTCCGATTAATAATTGTTTACGGCGCATATTTTTCTAAAAGTAACATTTATCTAAATTATCAAGTTACTTGTTTCGGTCTGTACATGCTGTACGTACACTGCATAATTGTTTAGAGTAACCAAATTAGGGCTGCAGTATTAATCACTGCTTCCCTGTTTCGATTGTTTCTTTGGTCATTCATTGAACTATTCTAAAACACTATGCAATAAGAGCGTACAAAATAAGGTTTGGATTTGGACGCCCCTAATATGTGGCTAATGAATGGGGGAACGCCATCTTATGGCTGTTGTGATACAAAGGGGTCCGTGTCCCCGTGTTGTTTCAGTATCAATTCATTCATTGGATAACTTCTCTAATCCATCATTACAGTAATCGAATTAACATTACCTCATTATGCATATATTAAGTGAATTGAATTAAAAGCATAGTGTTGGACATTCGATTTGCACTGTAGAGCTATCGAACAACAACTTTAGTAGCTCAGACCAGCCTTACGATGGAATTACTATTATATCAGCTGACCTACAGTATATATAGCCGCCATTCTACATGCATGTCATACAAGTCTTGATATATTTAGCCCTGTACAACAAACAATTTAGGTTAGGTTATTTAAGTTATTAGATCCTAACTTTTATGACATAAACAAACCCGATCGTAATAATTAAACTTTTTACTCTAACCTTATTTCATGAGATCTAATACTCCTTATAAAGCGATATTAAATAAAGAATTACTGTATTATAAACTTCATCCACTTGTCGGAGATACAGTATTAAACAGATTAGTGTACTAGGTTTTTCATTACAACTTTAATTTAATCAAGGAGCGCTCGCTTATGTAAAATCGATTTCCGTATTAAAAATCCACACAATCTGCAAAATATTGTTAGATTGTGCATTAAGGTTCTCTTATAAGTTTGTAGAGTTGGAAAATTATATTTGCGAACACACTATAGTTAATTGTCTATAATATACACGTAAACCGCTACTTTTTCCTCCATTACTGTATTTGTGACTGTTTAATATGACAAATTTCGAGGCACCTCGTGTTTTATCTGTCATTGTAAATTTCAATATGCCAAATATTCGTTAAAACACTCCAATGTTGGTTGTCAGTCAGCAAACATGCCGTTTGAAACTATATAAATATAGATATTGTGGAAATCATGGTCGCAAACATTTAAACTGTTATAAGTAAACCAATCCCGGTCATTCTTTTTGATGCTGCACTTGTTGTCATAATTATAAAAGCTTACAATGTATGCTTGGTATATCTATACATTTAATTCGCGAGAATAGTCTGCAGTTTTTAATACCAAACAAATAATGACATCAACATGTGTATGTCATAGGTTTGCGCCACGAATAAATATTACACTACCATAAATAGTTATGGGTGCGATAATTTTTCTTTACCATTATCTTGTCGTAAACCCGACATGTATAAACATATTTTATAGCCAGTAAAAATACCAGGAGAAGTCTTCTAAACGACAGAACCTGTGCATCTCATCATAATTCTTTGGTCTTATCTACGAAATTGACTTTCTGAATCAGTTACTTGTTTGATCACCATCAGTGCTGCAGTAACAAGAGATCAACACAGTGGCTACACTATGGCGGCTTGAATCAGGAACTTTATTCAAGAAGGCACCCATACATAGGAGGAATTTTCTATGACAGACACAACCAATAATAAATAAGCCCACTTTGTTGGATGAAACTTCGACTTTGACATGTCTAACCAATGACCCTATAACAAAAAAATGCATACCAACACTACCAAGTGGGCATTGTCGAACTTTTATAACCTCAATGGATAAAAATACAACTGTTTGTTTGAAGTCGGTTAAAAACGAGTATTATCAAACCATGGATTTGAAATTTTGTAAAATTTCACAAAGTTTTATAAACAAAGAGCGCAAAGACACATAATAACAATTAATCTGATATTGTTTATTTTTTATCAAGCACCACCTGCTTTACACAACTCTATTAAGACAACGTATATATAGAGATGTTGGGCAATAAAAAGGGTAAACACAAGTTTAACATAATGGTATTACTTATTATTATTATAGCATCGTATAAACTGTGCCAGTAATTGTCTGGGAACAAAAGCTTTTTGAAAAAGCCTCGATGCATGCTTTGATATTGTTTGAAACCTATTTTCGACAGTAATTATAATGGGTAGTATATAGTAGGGGCAAGGGTCTTTTGCTATATACACAATTACTGGCATTTATATATTTTGTTTTCATACGTTAATGTAGTTTTACTTATGAGGTATAGACAGAAGCAAAGTGTTACGAATAAGCAACGTTTCAAAATAATGTTTATTATGCAAACTAAAACATCACGTTATAAATTACGCGTATGATCATAACATGCTGTACATTAATCGTAATACTAGACTGTGGTTCAATCATACCAACATAGCAGATGTTTATTTAGATACTTAAACTGTTTGTAATCAATTATTTTTACTCCGGTGAAAAGTGTATGTCATCTTGCATAGTCTGTAGCTTTTCTTCTGAATATAAACAAACCCAACAAAGATAGATGTATTTTGATTATAACACAATTAAAGTTAGAATAAATTGAATACAATTTGTATTAAAACAACTGAGTAGTAAACCATACTTATACACAACTGATATCAAATTCTAAAATAAAATATTAACTGCGCATGGTAAAATGTGTTCAAAATAGCTGTTATTATTCATATTATATTGTATTTCCTCAGTTGACGTTTTTCTCTATTACTATACAATTAATGTTTTTATATTTACAACAAGGACCGAATCAATAATACTTATCGAATACGTACTACAATTGTTAACGTCGACTTCCCATAATTGTACAACAAAAAAAGGCTTAGTTTGTATTTATTTGGAGATACAGCACTTGGAATTGTTAACTAATATATAAGTAGTTATTAGTTACTGTGACGGCTGATGCTGCAACATTTGACGTGACGTCAACTCTTTTATTGTTGTGACGCAGCCACTAACCTCTTTCTTCCACAACAGAACCTCTTCCATCATCTTATCAACAGTGATAGTTGGAATATGCCTATGACTGAAAATCCTCCCGTTGTCGAGTACCAAAAAGATCGCATCTACACATTCGAACAATTTGAATTACTTAAAGATTGGCTCGAAACCAACGAGTCGAGTTAGTAATTGACAAAACATGTCGAATTTGACTTGAAGAGAAGGCTCATCCCAATACCGCAAAGAACCATTTTCATGGCGCTTGCCGTTGGAGCGATCTAAACTCAAGTCTACAACTGGAATGTTCGGACTCGGCAGAACGGCGCTGTTACTTTCTCACCGGGTGGTTTTTATTTCTCTACGCCTGGTGGAAAAACAATCAGGACCGATGTTGCCTTCACCCCTCGCGTAATCAAGCTTTCCATCTAATAGAGGTTGAGGATGTTTCCGCCGACTCAAAGTTTGAAACGCTCACAGATAAATTCAAGACCGAATATTTTCCTGCGGGTGTTCAGCTAAGGTTGGTTGGTGGATCCGGTGAACAAAAACATCTGCGTATTCAAGAAAAATAAACATGGAACTATTTACCGCCGGAATAATGGATGGGCGAATGTTTCCGATGGGGACGTATTGCCAGGTTTTATTTTTGAAGTCCAAATAATCGATAAAGTCATCTCGCAAGTATGTTGTCTTGTTACTTTTACGGTGTATAACTCTTTACTTATTGTGTGAATCGGTCACAGAATCTTCGGAATCTTCGGACGGTGACCTCACATGCGGTGAAACCTTCGAGGATTTATAAGACACTGTGAGGATAAACATATACGCAAGAAGCGCATGCAGAAGTGAGATTTGACACTTCACCCATGTTTTCCATGTTCGGGCACGATTATGTATAATTTAATAACGAACTAATACATGAGTCCGTCCATCATTGCATGTAAGAATAGGACGCAAGTCCGTTGTTTTCCTATTGCCACTGTGCTTTTGCGCATCCAAAAAATAAATCTATGTTCTCTGCTTGTGAAATATTGTGCTGTACCATTGATAGATATTGTTATTATAGTATTGTGATTACAGTAACATCCCAGGTTTGTAAGCCATTATTATTCTTTTTACTGAGAACAAAATATTTATACTGTATAGTCCATTATGAACACCTTAGCTGCTATCGTTGCAGCAACATCAGACCCATTAAGGTTTCAGTCAATGTGACTGATAACTACCCCAGTAGACTGTCCCAATCATGGATAGTCAATTGCCACAATTAGCCTCATATTTTACTATGACCTATTGATTTAGTTAGCCATATTTTCGTTACTATTGAATCATATTCCATTACTTGTGAATGAATCAACAAATTGATACTACTTATGTTTTCCCGAAAATTCCACTAAACCTATTTAAATTTATTGACTATACTATTCTTAAACTGCACGTGTGCGTCTTTAACATAGGAAGTTATTGTAAATATATTAGACCGATTTCCCATTTTTCGTATACTCTTG
Source organism: Paraglomus brasilianum (assembly GCA_910592345.1). Lineage (NCBI taxonomy): Eukaryota > Fungi > Glomeromycota > Glomeromycetes > Paraglomerales > Paraglomeraceae > Paraglomus > Paraglomus brasilianum. The sequence goes on from CAJVPI010000564.1 coordinate 26,214, forward strand.
TCACGACTACTAAAACAAGCTTGGCCGTAGTTCAGGAATATTAGACATTCGCTACCATGCAGCTAACTTGGAAGTTGAAGCAGAGTTTCCTGACCTGTACCGAAGCACCTAGATTGATTGCAAAACGCAGTTGGTAATAGTAAGTGTAAATGCAAGACTGATTGTTCACACGAAAATGTTCTTGTCGGAGATTAAATAAGCAATGTGGAATTCACTGTCATCTTACAAATACTGACTGTGTTA